>LQNS02278164.1:1200462-1210751 GCA_001587735.2 Parhyale hawaiensis
AAAGAAGCCGTGAATTTGTACACTTAAAATAATATACTACATACTAATTGAGTTTTACTTCACACTTTGATAGTGACTCAATAAGGCGCCGACTTTTGCTACGATTCAACACAGTTTGGCGCGGCATACACTCTGTCTTCCAGTTTTTCTCAGTTTTGCGGGTTTTCCTCATTTTGGGAGTATCCGTATGAGGAGTTCTCCTGTAACTAATGCTTCAATATACCTGGGGAATGTTTCATGAAGGCGGTGATTATCCATGTGAAATTAATGCAGTTGAAACATTTAATGATTATTATAAACAATTTAAGTAAAAATAGAGTATCTTACCTAAATTTTATGTGCTGTTGGAGTATAAAGATTAATAAGTTTTATTGTAACAGCAGTATTATAAGGGCTGTAGATATACCGTCTGCAAAAAGTAATTGTACCCCTATATTAACGCTGCGGTATTTGTTGTAGACATCAGAATGTAGTTAAAGCATTAGAATGAAATTTGCTCTTACTGTCAGCGAAATAAATTACAAAAAGCACACAAATTATAGGTATCATGCAAAACACTAATGAATATAAACAAGCAAAGACCATTTATTTCTCTCCGTCGGAAGGTATTCATGCAATAATACTACTACATTACATATTCAGTAAACTAGTGTGAAACACTATAGCAATGAGCCTTACAAGTTAGGTTATAAATTTATTTTACAATTGTACTTCACAACCTACATTCTGTACCACACTCTACGTATGATAGCAATTGGTTCGCACATAGGCCTACGGTAAATCAGCTCACGCATCAATATAATAATTGAAAGACTAAAAAAAATAAGAAAAACGAGTCTCAGTGCTAAAACATAGAAATAAAGATATAATAATGATAAAAAAGAGAAGCCTTAAAAATATATAGGTATATATATAATATACTCAAAATTTATCATATCGGTGATTTTCGCGCCTGTTACCCCACAAAGTGGGGCAAAACATTTGATAATCTAATTGTAAACTTTAGTTTGCCTGAGCATGTCAGCTATTTATCCCCAGCGCCTGAATGAATTGTTATAAATCAAAACGTATTCATACGTAAATCATGTGAAATTTTGGTCTATTCATTTTGGCATATAGCTTCCAGATAGTCGATATAGATTAAAAATCACTAGATACTACATATTTCTGTGTTAAAATGTCTTAAACAAGTAACAGTATGACTAACAGAAAATAAAAAAAATAGTATGCTGTTCAGTTCTACGGATAAGTTGGGCAAAGTTGAGTGCGTTGAGTTTGATGTTGTTGCTACGCCTTTCGATCGTTTCTGACGATCATCTTCCGGCTGGTGGAGGAATTCAGATTCATGAAAAAGTGCCAGGTAAATGGAGAGAGGTGTAAATTTGCCGAGGAAATTTTCTTCACATGTACTTATAGGCATCTGCGCGTACACTGCTGTTGATCCTGGCAGCTGATTGGCCATTGCCGGTGTGTGTGTGACGAGTCAGAGACTACTGAGCGCTAGGTTTCGGATTTTCCATGAAGCTTGAGAATGGGGCAGAATCTAGTTGCTTAAACGTTTAAGCTTGGTCTTCTGATTTTGATTGACAATGCTTCTAATAATTGTAGCCGCTGAAAATCACGATTGCAATGAAGTACTGTTTTGCCACCAAGATAGCAGAATGCTTCCGTTCTCAGCTCTGACACCTTGTATCGCTCGCAGCTACTGCCTTCATGTTGTTTATCCAGCGTTACTAAAGTAAAATGTATATCCCATCAAACAGTGGTTTCGGTTGCATTTAATTTATGTTACAGTTGCCTAGAAAGGGTAGTCACGCTGAGTGTGTGTAGAAAGCACCAAAGAAATCAATTGCGTTGCCAACCAAAAGTCCCACTGCTAAACAAATGCCATCCGGAGACGCACGGCCCGTTAAGGCATTCACCATCATTCAGACTGAATACCGCCTCTCCACGCTGCGGCTCGTTCGCATCTAAAATACCACTCTAAACAGACAGATGTGGGTAAGCACGTACATTACATTCTAACGGACAAAAGCTGCACTGTCCCCCAAAACAGGCAGCTTCGGCTTGCACAACAACTAGCTGTAAACATATGATTTACACTTTTATATGGTACTGATAATCTTGTAACCTCCCAGGGTGACTCTGGAGGCCCTCTGGTCCACCAAATAAGGCCTTATAGAGGCGAGAAGTACTACCTGCGCGGTGTGGTGTCGCAGGGACACGGTTGCAATATGCTGGGCTTCCCTGGCCTCTACATCCCGATGAACTACAACTACCTCAACTGGGTCAAAGCGGTCGCTTTCTAGACAAAATTTAATTTCCATGAAGGTCTACAAGTACCTCAGCTGGGTCAAGAAAATTGTGTGTAATGTATATATAATATATACCGTATATAATGTTTGTTCATTCACACCACCCGCTACAAGTGCTGAAGCTTGATCAAGAAAGTAGCATCTGTGGCGTCCAACTGAATGACTAATTAGTTTTCTGTCACTTTTTACTTCCGTTTCTATGTTTAAAATAAATCTTTAATAAAAATAAACCTCGAGAATATTGCTTGATATTTACCTTTTGGGGCGGGAGAATATGCTGGATCTAGCAATAATAGGCAGCACCAGTGGCGGTTCGTGGCCACCAAAGTAGAGGGCCCAGTACAGTTCCATACTAAAATATTTGTAACCAGTGGACCCATGAGTGAAAATATTCACGCGATAATCGATATCTTTGCTTAATATAGACTTGCTTCTTCATTTTCTTCATTGATCCTGTGTTGGGCTCGTAACTTTAGCTTCTCTCTTCTCCATTCTCCTTCTTCTTATTTCGGGTGCGGATTCCATATTGACAGGAAGAAGTTAAATTTTGAATAAAACGCTACAATAAACTTGAATGCAACTCCAATCAGCTTATATGCAATGTGAGTGCACCGGAGCTATGATACCGTCTTTCAACACTCAAATATCTACTTTATTGAAGTGCTGAAATTTTGGCCCCCATGCGAAATCTGCACTGTCATAGAAAGACAGTAAGCTAGAAGAAAGAGCCGTCTACTGCCTGTGAAAGATCATTACATCGTAAGTGCTCCGTTGATCATCTGCCGAATTCATACGTCGTGACAACAAGCTGCATACCTATTGCTCCGATTTCAAGAAGTGTTGCAGACAAAAAGTACAGTCAGATAAACTGATAAGGATCGCACTTTCGCCATCTTCTACAACCTGGTCGTCGATCTCTATGAAAGCGTAACTTAATTACAAAATCTGCAACCTGGCTTATTTTTCGTCTATTTCCTTAACAGCGGACACGAAGCTTTTTATTATATTAGGATTCTTTGATGAACAGGAGATGATGGCTTCTGACGTCCAGAGTGGACTAGAACATCATCGCATATAAAGATTTAGGAGTCATCCTCAATGGAAGGATGATAATAAATATCACACAGCCTTCTCATACGCCTAAAACAATTACTTCCAGATGTTCCAGTTTCTGGCACGGATGCACTAACAAGATGCGCATAGTTTATATTTGGCCCCTCTAATTTAATACTTTAGTATCAATTATGTACTTTGTGATGTATTGTTTAAAATTGAACCAGCTTAGATCATTATTTTGCGAATATCACTTTTAGGAACTGTGCATTACATAGACCGGGAGCCCGGGTGTCTCATGCAGCCTAGCTGAAGAATATAGCAAATTGCCATGTATATTCTCGAACTGGGCAGGGCATAATGTCCATGGGTCTGGATATCTGCAGAGGTCTGGCTGGTGGGTGTGGTCAGTAGGCCCAGTGTTTCCCCGCTAAGTAATCACCTAGATCATTTTCTGAGTGTAACTTCTCAGATAACTCCATACTTCACCGCCATTATCTTAGGGTAAATAATCTTAAGCAGCCAGACATTTTGAATGGTGGCCGTGGTCAGACAGACAAGATAAAAGCTATCTAAATATTAAGCTAGATTAGCTCTGAATCATAATTGATGAAACGAATTTCAGAATGATCATTAGTTCTCTAATAATCACATCTGAACAACTGCCAGTCATTTTGGAGGTGGAGGTCCCCATCAGACATTATGAATATGCCCCCCCCCCCTCAACTGAGCTAGATTAGGTGAAAAACATAATCAATCAAACTACTTGCAAACTATTGATAACATTCTGCTGGACCGGGGAGAAAATCTTGACTGTCTTACTCAAAACCCCTCTCTACTCTTTTTACGCCAAATTATCATCAATCCAAGTTGCTCCCAAAAATGAAGATGGGTGCTACGGACCTCATCTTGGTGCGCTATCCAAAAATTTTCGGTGCAGTGTTTCATTCGCACTTGAATTTCACCACTCACGCCAATCATGTTCGCGACAGATGGTGATTTTTGGAGGATTTGGGGATTTTTTCCGCGCTAGCGGGCGCAAGATGGGGACAACAGGATGAGACTCTACTACCAACCTCTTGGGTCATCGTGACAAGTGTTATGCTTTACGAGGCCCAGGTTTGATTTCGCAACGTCCCAAAAGCTGCCGCGAACAAGCTGCAAAACCGTGCATATGCCTTGCGGGTACATCATCCTGCCATGATACAATCATGGCCCCTTCTGGCCTTGAATCATGCGCTCTCACAATGCTCTAGTTTTGCATGTTGTAGCCAGGGTATAAGAAAAACATATACACGCGTATAGTATAATTTTCAAGTGACTACAGCACTTACATACCGCATTCAATAATAGCAATAATTGAACAACGTATCGGCAGAAAATATTTAATGCTATCTCAAGTAACACGGCGGTGACAATTAAACTCTTATTCCCTGGTGGCAATATCTATCTATGCCATAAATGAGGAGTGTTTTGTGTCTAAAGGACAAGAACAGAAAGCAAAAATTTCAGTCGAGACGACAGTATCTGCTACATGATTCATTTAATAATGAATAGGTAATCGTCCAATCTCAAGGTTGTGTTGCAGTCAATCGTTTAATCGCAGCAATTACTGTTTTTCTTATTCTCAGCTCTGTTAATAACTTAATACCAGCAAGATACACTGTGCTATATAAAAAAATGCTTCTAATATCACTTCATCGCTTTATAAGAAAAATTGAATGCGTTTAGAGCTTCAAGATTGTTTTGGCCGAGTCGGCCTCTAAAGACGGCTACAGACGAGAGTCGGAACGCGGGAACGTTTCTCATTAGTACTCGTCCTATTACCTACGTTACCGCGGGGACGGCTTCGGCTTGCCCAGTACTGCATGCAAAGTGGAAAAATTGCTAAAAAAATCTGAGTCGCTCCTGTAGTCATTCCACTACAGCAGGTTCCATTTGCACAGTTTCAAATATCTCTATTAATCTGAAACTATTTCAATTCGCAACGTGGTTTATTTTAATTAAAGCGATACTCCAACAGGTTAAGTTTTATGTAGTCACAGCCACGGAAACTTTCGTTCCATGGACATGAAACGTTTTCAAGTTCCGACTCTCGTCTGCAGCCAACCTATAAGACATCACAGCGGACCCCCCATTCTCGCCCCACTTGAGGCACATTTGATTAGATAGCAAAGCAAACCCACTTGACTCGACTCGTCCACGAAATTCAGACGGGAATGTTAGCTTCGTCACACTGAATCGTGTTATAGGTGCCAGAACCAACATGGTTAGGTTGAGCAGACTAGAAACTCCGTTTTAAGAAGCAAAAATCGTCCATGGAGGTTTCACAGGTAATCGATTAAGGGTCAGCCACTGAAATTTAAATTAACGAGTAAATTTGCATCCAGCGTACCTCTCCTCAAATGTTTAATTTCACAGCCCAAATGAACATCCCTTGAATCTGCTAATTCTCGTCTGACTGACCCGTTACACTAATGTTTAAAACAATATATCTCTTTTGGGTCCCGAGTGCCTTCTCCGCGGGGGATGTTGCAACTTGCCGCAGTTCCTGCTGACGAGGTTAGTTTTGTAAAGTTAGGTAGGCTCTCAATACTTCCCCTTCTGTTTCGGGAGGTCTGGCTGCTGATCNAACTCCGTTTTAAGAAGCAAGAATCGTCCATGGAGGTTTCACAGGTAATCGATTAAGGGTCAGCCACTGAAATTTAAATTAACGAGTAAATTTGCATCCAGCGTACCTCTCCTCAAATGTTTAATTTCACAGCCCAATTGAACATGCCTTGAATGTGTTAATTCTCGTCTGACTTACCCGTTACTCTAATGTTTAAAACAATATATCTCTTCCGCCAACAGCGAGAGCGCTTACACGGTATATATACGGGAAATTGTGCAATAGTGTGTAGATGAAGCTCAGAGAGACTCCATGTACTTGGCGAAGTTGGTCATATGAATTGAAATGAAAAAGTGGCATGTGGGTACTTCAAAGCTATCCTCAGTTCTAATAAGAACAAGTTTAGGAAACAAGAACAATCGCAAGTCGCAAGGTCCGGTAAGTATAGGGGATCAGGAAGCACAGCGCGTAACGAGTGTCTGGTCAAACACTCACGAGTTCTAAATGCTGAATAAGCTGGGGCGTTTTCGTGAGGCGAAATATCCAATCATCGCCTAAATTTCCACGATTTTGGTTTTTCCTACGAATGTGGTCCCTCGTGCGTTTCTGAGATCCACACTCGATCACTGCGCTTTCTCACCTCCCTTACTCAGCTGACATTGTTCCGTGCCCTTTTTATTCTTTCCTGGATTGAAAAGACAATCGAAACGAAGAAGATTTGATACGATTCTTAAGATAATATTGCTTTATTTTAAGATACTTATGAATCGCAATGCACGAAGCGGTCAAAAATTATTAATTGATTAGGCAAACTGTTGCCTAGCGGAGGCCAAGTAATGGGCGGAATAAAGTCTAGAATGTAAGAACACTGAGACGTGTCATTTGTTTGTAACCTAGATATAAGATCATTCTCTTACGTAGCATGTAGCATTTCATACTATAATGTCTCCATGTGTAGTAAATAAACTTCATTTTTACCTATTATAAATGACGGCCTCTTCTTACGAAATATATTTTACGACTGATTGATAGAACGTTGATAAAATCTTCTATAATTATCATAGTGACCTCAAAGAAGACTAAATCGTTAATGGAACCTAATTTAGGGACATATTATGAACTTTGGCCACACGTAAAACGCAATATGACCTTTGATCCATTATATTTCATTTTATATATACATATATGGTTGTGGCAGAATTATGGAAATGATGTAGTCCACTCATGGCTTGCACCACTATTAGTCTTCAGCCATAAGCTTGCACTTACACCACTTTCAACTTGGTAACGCTTGCAGGACAAGCACTCGCAGCATTGGGCGTTCATACCTTTCAAATAGGGTTAGAAACTTACAGTTGCAGTGCTTGACATATTTATTAGTGTTTCAAGTTTTAAAAATCATCATGGAACAGAAAGTCAATATCAGTAGCACGTGTTTCCAGAAACTTCATAAACTCCGAGTCATTAAGATCAGAGCCACAAGTTTTCAAAAATTTCAGGAAACATTAAGCATGATCATATCAAGTTTTAGGAGAACGTTCGTACAGTGAACTGACAGAGTCAGACGTACTTCATTTTGCAAAAAGTTTCCTCGAGAAGAAGTAAGATTGCAGTCGAGGACTACTTAACATGCATGCATTACCTGGGGATTACCTCAATCAGTCTGTCGTGCCCGTGCAAGTTGTTGCAAGCTGTTACCTGTTACGCGGAATACCGTGCCGTCTCTCACTGTTGTAATAGTGTAAACGCTTCAATGCAGATCAAGATATCGTTACTTTCTCACATAAATGAAAGTAAGTGCCTTGAAAAAGTGCATCTAGATACGTAAACTAACCAAATTTCGCGTGAATTCATACAACATTTTAAATGTTACCCAATCCAAAAGTTATAGACATTTATCCGATGTTATACTATACCGTTCACAATTTACTAGTAGGCTAGCGAAAAATGCCTATAAATTTCCGATTGGGTTTGAGTCGTTTTGCATTTTGAACAACTTCAGCTATCATTGGTTTTGTTGCAGGTCACTGAAACTGTAGATTCAAGCATTCAAGGTAATAAAACCGTGATTCAACGTCATTATTGTGTTTCATTCGAACAATGAATATCTCAGAAACAATATAAGTAAATATTATATATTGTCTTGAGATGGCATTATATTAGATATTGAAGAATGCGATGAGAAGCACAATGAAGAAATTTGGTTACCCACGACGTACGTTTCGCTGTCCTCAGCTCATTAGGTGGGAGGCTTTAAGATGGTCGAAATTTCGACCATCTTAAAGCCTTCCACCTGATGAGCTGAGGACAGCGAAACGTACGTCGTGGGTAACCAAATTTCTTCATTGTGCTTCTCATCGCATTCTTAAATATTATATAATAATTTCACAGCTAGGCGTCATAGAAGCAAGATATTTCCATTCTTTGCACTTACGTCCAACAGTCTTGTGCTCACCGAAGTAGTTAACCGGTGATTGTGAGACGATAACATGGTACCAGCAACATCAGTAATTTTCAGCCAGAGGTTGTCTTTCGATGTAAATTCGGCTCCACCATAAACCTCTTTTTTCAAAATTTACCCGTGCTGTTTAATGGGCTGAAGGTCAGAAAAGCAAGGTGGCCAAGTAACAAAAAACCCTCTCCTCTGATGCCCGAGTTCCAAACAATGAAGTGGTAGCCTTCGCTGAATGAGTTAGAGCATTGTTGTGCATGAAAATCATTTGACGGTAATGCGACAACAGTAGGTCATCGAGCCACGGTGGCGAATGCTCATTTACATATCATACGTAAGCTTGACTCGTATTGTCGACGCGATCTGGCACTCGGAAACGTCCGATGAGCTTGTCGCCCATGATACCGGCCTTAAACATAATTCTTCCACCCCTTTGTTGGCGTCGCAATCGATGGGAGGTAGAGGCTCATCTCTAGCATAACCGTAAAGAGAATCTTGTAAAATTGTGTGGTCATGTATTTTTGTGCCCAAGCAATGCATTTTTCCATGTGGGTTTCCGCAACGAATGTCTATCTTCCGTCCCCAATTCATTCATGATATTCTTTCGGCTTTGTCTGGACAAATGAGCGATGCAAGTATTGTCAAATATGGCAGTGTTGATGCTGCTTGGATACTTGCTGACTTGTCTGTGTATATTTTGAATATCGCTAGGTGAAAGGATTCTTCTCGTGTTCTTATTTTTCCTTGGTTTGGTGTGGGAATTCTCCACTCGTGAAGACAATGTTCTTCGATCTCTCCCGAGCTCCTTCGTTGAGTCTATGAAAGACAAACCTTTTGCAAGGCCTGTAACAATCCTCCCCATTTCGTTTGCCATCGACCGTCCTCTTCTGGGCATTTTCAGAGGCCTACAATATAGCGATTTACAGTTAAAATTGATTGACAATGTGAAAAAAAATCATAACTTTAAAAAAATTGCATAAATTCAAGCGAAATTTGGTTACTTTACGTACCTAGTTTTGGTTTTCGGGGACCAACTTTTACTTATGACAAATTCATATTACTTAAGAAAGTACCAAATTCTCGACCTGCTAAATATAAAGCAATTTACACTGTTAAGTCCACTAGAAATGAATTCTCAGAACTCATAAGTGATAGCTACCAGTCAACAAGAATTTTTCGGCAGAAACTGTTCCCACAGTACTATCTGATCCGTAAATTCTACTTTTTGTGCTGTGCTCACTGTATCGCAGATTAGGTTAGGTTAAGTTAGATAAGGTTGGGTAACGTTAGGTAAGGTTAGATTAGGTTAGGTAAGGTTAGGTTGGGATACATTAGGTAAGGTAAGATTAGGCTAGGTTAGGTTTTGTAGTGCTTATTGTAGTGTTTCTGGTGGTTATTGCGCGACAAGAAAACTTAGTTGAACGCACGCACAGCGATGGGCGCACACAGAATGGCGAGTTTGTTGCCAGTGCGGCCCGGCAGCAGTACCGTCGTTCACGACACCTTTGCGTTCACGTAAGCATGCTTGTGCGCGCCACCACTAAAATAAACACTACCTAAGCTCACCCAACCTAGCCTAACCTAACCTACCCTTACCTAACCTAACCTAACCTAACCTCCTTACCTAACTTTCTAACCTAACCTAATCTTATCTAACCCAACTTAACCCAACCTAATCTTTCTAACCTTACCTAACCTTACCTAACGTTACCTGTAATAATTCCTAAGGTTTTTGGGGCTGAAAGGTTAGTAGTTCTTAAAGATGGCGGGAATTTACATTTCCGAAAAATAGGGAGAATTCAGTACCTTACTTCTTTTAGTTTCAATTTGTTCAACTCACATGGTAGCGTGACTTACT
>LQNS02278164.1:1231516-1248160 GCA_001587735.2 Parhyale hawaiensis
GTTTTTCATAACCAAGCTTAAACTAATTTAACCCAACCAGCCCAACCTAACATAAACTAGCAAAATTCCATGTAGGCCCTAACAAAAATTTAAGTGCTACACACAACCACATGGAATATTTCAAAAGTTGAAGCTGAATGTGTAGGTAACGAAGTATTATAGTGTTGTTGACTTTAATTATAATACTACCACCATCCAGGTGGGACCGCTCTTTTATCGAACAACTTTGCTAGAAGTCACCGAATTTTCTGCCACCGCATTTTCGGTTGTCATAGATATATTTCGACCACAGTTGCTTTATCTCTGTTAATGGGTTTCTGAATTAACTGTCAATCATCCGATAATATTACTTAATCTGATCTACCCACAGGACAGCAGTTCCCTTCACTGTATCAATTTATTCAGTACAGCCCACTATTTACTCTTATATATACATTGAATAAATCCTTGTTATTTTCCGATGGGTTCTCCTGTAGCGTTCACCCATATCACACAAATTACCTGTAACAAATAGTAGTGTTAGCTGAGCTCTAAATCACTGTTTATCCACAGGACTGGTGTTCCCAGGGGGCTCCGACTCCCCCCAGGTGGAGTGCACCCTGCGCAGCGGTCAAAGGGGTCGGTGTCGCCCCGTGTACGAGTGCCCGGCACTCCCGGCCGCCATCGGTGAAGGAATCCTGGGCCAAGTGTGTGGGAAGAAAGGGGAACACGAGGTGCTGGTGTGCTGCCCCTATGCCCCTGGTAAGTTTTCTATGAGGGTTGCATAGAAAACTAAGATTCCATATAATACAACGTATTAGGTAATCGAGAAAGTTCGTAAGGTTTTTATAGCAAATAGTTGACCAAGAAAACGCAAGATTTCACTCTAGCTTGCCTAATATTATCAAAAATGCACATACAACTTGTCAATAAAGCACAAATAAGGTGAAAATCTTTTAAAAACAATTTAAGTTGTTTGTCGTACAGTTATACTGTACTTGAATGACTATTCAAAAACTCGGGGCACTAAGAAGAACTACATGTATAGAAAAATACCGTCCAACGTATTCACTACAAGCAACTAAAAACCCTTAAAAATAAAAAATTGTGTGAACTTCTTAATAAATACAAATATTAAATTAAGCTGCACCAACTTACAATAACTTTTTGAAAAATACAGCATAATCCATTTTATAAATTATTAACATTTAGGTGCGTATGTTAGCGATAAATTACATGAAAAATACATCGAAAAAATATATATAAATTTAGCTTGCTATTTAGCAAATTTATATATCCCCCCTCAGGGGGCATAGGATGGGCTCTTGGGTTCGGTTAGTTAGGTTCCCCATCCTATGTTATGGGTTCCCCGGCGACCCCAGAGGGCTCGTGTAGGTTACCTTACAGATATTGGCTAGGCCTCCGGGACGTCTGTTTTTTGTGCCTACTTTGCTTCCTTCCCATCCCATGCTCCTACTGATCTTTCTTCCATCTGTTCTTCCTCTTTTTCCATAACTTGCCGTTCCCATGCGCGTTGATTCTGCGTGGGAACACTCTTCGTGCATGGGTTCCCTGTTTCTATCAACGTACTATATGTCTCATGTTTTTTCCTCTGTGACATCGTTCCACTCGGAAACGGAAGCCTAAACTTTCTAACTATAACTGACTTGCAAATTTATAAAGGAAAGGTCAGTAGCCGAAAAACTCTTGAAAAGTCGAACGTGTAAAGGGAAATTCCCATTGCCAAGTCATTAGAAGTAAAGCTCAAAACAATGAAACAAAAATTAATCTCTGAATTCTCTTTGAACTATAGCAAAACCGAACAAACCATAAAAGAAAACGTCATATCTCACCGATCTGTTACGTAGGTACACTAGACAGATCGCTATGACGCTATACTGAAGCAACGGTGATTAAATTAAAAAAAAAACTCGCAGCCAACTCATGGTTTCTTTGCGAAAGCTTCGCGCAAACTCGCAAGACTGTTTCCTGTGACACGTTTACGGGGAGGATGTCGCACTCGAGCTGATAAGCAGCCACATGGATGCGAAGGGTAGACAAGAAAAACGTCAGCATTTAAAAATCCTTACATTATACTGAAAAAAAAAATGGCAACAGTTATTACTAAACGACTAGGTATTCTTTACTTTTAGAACGTCACTCAGTATTTCAAATTATTATTGACTGAATAACATGATGGCGTGGACGATATATTTATTGTCATACCGATTTGCATGTGTTATAATCGAAACAATGTGGTAAAGATTAATGCGCATTTATTTATTAATTGTGTTAATGTGCATTTGCCAGTCTCATTTGCACCACACCTAACGTTTTAGTACCTACTCTACACATTTCTGGACGTTACAAGTAGTGCTACTGGAACGGAAAGTGACGTTCCGTTGAGGCATCATAGAGCCAAAAAGAGAAAGTGAACAAGGTGAGAATGAAAATATGGTCGAGCTAAGTGCGAAGGAGATCAAATTTTGGAGTTGAAGCGTATTCGTAAGACAAAAAATACGGCTTATTATTCAAGATTGCGAAAAAATTATTACAGCAGAAAGTACTACCAATGGAAAGTATTTCAAAAGTCGAGTCTCAGGGAAAATACTACAGTTAGAAAACAGAATAGAGAAGCTGTAGTCAAAAGGGACTTCCCAGGCTGCTACCCACCAAGTCTGCTCTCAGTGGACTAGATATTACGCTCAAAATGAAAACCAATAGCCCAGGAGTATGAGGAGCAAGACTAGGCAATCGTTTCTACACGAGTCTATAATTAACTAGTTCGTTTACTTTGAATGCAATGAAAGAAACCGCATATCAGAATTAGCTTAAAACTCTGGGAGGACAGAAACAGAGACACGCTGAAACCAATGCATCTCTATATGGATACACTGCAGACTCTAACAATAGCGTGCGTTTGCTATACTCTGCAATAAATATAAGTATAAAGACCTCTGGGCAGTGTTCGACAAGGTCCTAGAAATCGTTCTATTGGTAAAATAACGTTAGTTTCATTCACATAGTGGGGATACTAACCTGCCTGCGGGAAGAAATAAATATTTTTATTTGTTTTCCTGTTTGTTTGTTTGCTTGTTATAAGATGCATGATTTGTTAGAAACACCTCTAAATAATAATAGTGATGATCTTTGTGTTTCCTTGCAGAGAGACTCGAGGCGAATGTAACGAGAGCCAATTTGCGTCGACTTGTGCAAGCTCCTCCCAACGAACCACGTAAGTTTGAGCTACCTTACTGTTTAGAATATAATGTTTTCCATATCATATCGTGTACTTGTTCATGTTACCATACACAAATGTAGATTATAGGTTCTAAGACACATGCCTAATATAGGTATACGTTACTATAGACGGCATACACTCGCAGATTCTAGATTACAAAGCATAAATATCTAGATTTCTCGTTTCTGGACACTTGCATAGGTCAAAGGTTACTAGATATATGCATCATACGAAGCTTGTTGGATACATATATTTATTATAGGTTGTTCGACCCACGCGTAGATCAGAGGACTCAAAATAGTGCATACGCTATTGGTTTCTTTAGTTATGACAAAGAATATATAGGTTACTAGAACTTCTAGAAGGTTAAAATGACCACAAAGTAGATTATTAGATAGATGAATGATTGTAGGTCAAGAAACAAATGCATAGATTGAAGGTTTTTAGAAGTATGCATAGATTGTAAGTTGCAACAACTATGCATAGATTGTTGGCTGCTAGTTTTATGTTTAGCTTATAAATTCAATGGAATGTGCATAGGTGATGAGTTACTGAACATATTCATGGACTGTAGGCTCCTAAGCATTTGACCGGGTAATAGATTATTGAATATAGGTATAGGTGAAGAATAAGGAGGTTCCAAAACATCTACAGCGATTATTATTTGGCTGACTAAACACATGCGTAGACTAAAAGTTATTATATTTAAAAATAGGTTAGAAGTCACTTAAAATATCTATAGAATACATGGTATGGAAGGCCACTGTAATACGCCACTGATTACAAATTAGAGTGAATAAGGAACCCTCTAGTAGTATTTTACCATAGGAATACAGCCTAGAAAACACGGTATTTCTATTCTCAAAATATGGTCGTACTAGCAGAAATAGTAAACATCTACAGCTCAGTACTCATATAGGTAGTATAGACGTGAATTTTGTTGTTGTTGTTGTTCCTGGATATATCTAAACTGAATATATCTATTTTTGTCTGTGTCTATGTTTCATTTGTGTTGTAAATGTTTAAATTTTGTTAATTACCTTCTTATTATGATGTTATCTATGTCTAATTTTATATCTGTGTATTTTTATAAAGATCTAAAATATATGAAACTAGTTAATCCCATTCCTATTTTGATTTAATCTATTTCAATATTTTGACCAACAATGCTGCTAGACCTAAAATTTTTCAATTACTCATCTATTCTCTATCGCTGCACTATATTATAAACTGTTTTGGTGCATTCATTTCTCTATGGTTTAAGTTATTCTTTTATGCTTGTTTTGTACAAAATAGTTTCGTTGGTGTCCGGCAGCTTCCGATTAACCTTTCAACAATTGCTTTTTAGCTGGGAATAGTTAGGTTGACAAAATTGCTTGTCCCAGCTTTTTAACAAATCTATCTTACTAGTTTACTACACTAAAAATTCAGGATCAATCTGAGGAAACGACCCCAAGGAATTAACAGCGTATCACCTGGATTACGGAATGACGCATGCGGACCATTAAACCCCAGTGATACGTAATTTCCAAGGTATAGTTAGCTCTAAACATACGTAGAAAAGTTTCAGCTACATCCTTGGGTCGTTCTCTTGAAAAGATCCAAAATTCACACATTCGCGATTACAAGTCCAGGTCTTGTGCTATGCTTCCTTAAACTTTTTTGTCTCTAGCAGCTTAATTACCTAACCCAGCTTATAGTAAAGCTGCTTTTTCATACTAAGAGCGTGCTTGATTGGGCAGCGATAGATATTACGCTTTCGAGGCTTATAGCTTATCCGGAAC
Organism: Parhyale hawaiensis; assembly: GCA_001587735.2. Classification (NCBI taxonomy): domain Eukaryota; kingdom Metazoa; phylum Arthropoda; class Malacostraca; order Amphipoda; family Hyalidae; genus Parhyale; species Parhyale hawaiensis. The sequence goes on from LQNS02278164.1 coordinate 1,236,521, forward strand.
TCCAGTCAGAAGCAATGGTTTTGCCATTTTGAATCATGTATCAAGTGTTTTAAGCAAAGCGATTACGCCAAGGGGACTGAAAACTCCAGTTTAAGGAGCAAGATCAAGGGCTCCTTAAGTACAGGCCGAGGTATCTACGTCACGAAGATGGTCCGATCGGTACAGTCTGCCGACAGACTGCTGGACGCAGCCTGATATTTTTTGGCGCACGTTTTGCGTATTTCGGGCTTATCAGGATAGAAAACTCAAACTTTGGTAATATTGTAACTTGTAATTACGGCAGTATAAAGGAAAATTTTCATCCAAATATGTCCAAAATATGTAGAGTAAGTACCATTAACATCGGGCTGCGTCTAATAATTTTTCCAGTGACTGTACGCAATCGGACCATTTTTATGGCCCAGACCCAGCCACGCTTGTATTTTACGAGGCTTTGGCAAGATTCAGATCGTGGAAGTCTTGAGGGTAATGAATTAAAGGTCGGTGCTTGAAGTTCAGTTCACCAGGTCGAAGCCAGTACGTGCACCACGCGTCTGATGATTTGGCAAGTAAAGCCTCGACTGATTAGTTTAGGTGTCCAGTCGAACGCACCCTAACTGTACCAACTGATGACATTTGTTAATATTAAAATGAGAATTGTAAGGAAACGAAGCATACAACATTTACTTGTTGCTTCACCACAGAATGCATACCCAGTAATTCAACGAGAAAAAAACCGTATCTGGTGTTTTTTGGCAGGCAAAATATGGTCAAGAGAAGTTCAGCCAATCAACCGGAAATGTGCGAAAAGCAGCAATTATATTAGCAGGAATAGCAATGAAAAATATACACTCGGAAGTATGTGTACAACTTCACGCCCGACATCTCAGTTAAATTGCAACTTTTCGTAACAGTGATGACTATGGACAATGCTAATACTGCTACATAATCTATAATAAGTTACCCAACGTCTCAATTACACCATGCACCAGTGTTTGTAACGAGACTGCCTATAGAAACGAATGATGAACTTGCTGTGTTGTGCGCAGTATAATTTCCGATGTCGCTCGCGAATTTCGGAAACATTAGCAACAAATATTCTAATCCTGGTTTAATATGTAGCAAAAGTCCCGTAGACGATGTCCTGATTAGAAATCACAAATTTCGGTAATCGAAATTATAAAAATATTATGAAAATTTGGTTCGTGATTCACAGCCTCACCTTAGAGGACGTCTCTGTTAAACCCTGAAATTTTAATCGCTGCAATACTCGTGAAAAACATAAACTAGAATGTTGGGCACGAGTGTAGTAGCTTCGTACCCACGATAATCAAGCAACAGTTTCGGCTACAGGCTTGTAACCATAGTCATAATGGACTATATAATATGTACCGCCAAACAAAGTTTGAACTACATATATGTAGCTGCCAGGAACAGTTCAAAATGGAATTGCTCAGTATCTTAAGTCTGACAAATTAGGCTACTTTTGTACAGTGCCAGAGCTCCACATTTGGTGAATAGGATGACCGCAGCATTTAGTTCATTAATTCGATAACGGCCGGCGTTTTAAAGAATACAGTTCGAACGCAGCTTTATCTAGAACAATCCTTTTATTTAGAATTACAGCTACTCTAAAAATGCCACCATAAGATGAATAGTTCACTAAGGGTTTCCGCCCTGCATACCATTCGGCAAGCCGTGACATCGTGACTCCCTTCCGTGTTCAGAAAACTGCGGAGTGCAACATTCCCTGTCTCTGCCGTCATTCATACCATTCAGTAGCCGCTTGAGACGCAGTGTCGGTGCGGCTGTTGAGGCTCCTCCGGGACGTCCCGACCTGTTGGAACCACCCATCGTAGGAGGTGTTGATGCTTTCAAGAATGGTTGGCCTTGGATGGTGAGTAACTATCATTGCCAGGTCTCAGTAAGACCATGACTTTAGAAAAACCATCGACACCGGGGCTTAGTAGCCCTCGCACTTACGTCTGATACTTTCTCGCGGTACCGACACTCACGGCCAACACCGACTGACACCGTCCTATAGGATGACTTAATACGTTCTCGCGGTACCGACAATATTGACAGGCTTCTATTTGCATAATTAAGTCTGATAAACGTTGACGCAAGAATTTTTTTCATCTTGATTTCTGTTTTACAGCATAGCGAGCTTCTTAGGCTTTAAATCCGTTAACTTGCATGTGCTTTCTTTAATGTATTGAACATCTAATATTTGCCTGTACTCGATGGAGAGCCTTAAACACCGCTGCCTGCCTCTGCTCTCTGTAATATACTAAACAACTATTAAGATACTTGCCTGGTCTCACTGAAATTAATTAAATATCTACTGGCCCTTGTTTCCTGAAAATAACGTAGGAAATAGCTACGTTTGTGTGCTATTGTGGAAAAAATCTTCTTGCATGGGCTCCGTGAAACGTAAAAAATATTTATTTAGGTGTGCATGTACTGGCTAAATTGCCACAGTCCTCCACGTGCTTGCATGTGCTGCCTGGAATATCGGAAATATTTATCGACATTTCCTTGTTGGAATTATAGCCCTATCTACGTACTTCCTATATTCGCTGAAATATAGAATACATCCAATTACATATGGTAACTGAAATGTAATAAACGTCCTGCAATATTAAGCTCCCTGAAATTTCAGGAAGGTGTTACTGACTTGCATGTGTTCATTAAAATATGACAAACAGCTGCATGTATGAGTTTGATGAGAAGTATGAAATCTCGAATCCGCCCCGTATTACTGCAGTACTTCCACGTACCTGCTTAATTAACATACCCAGAGAAGGCGTTACATCCTCTACCCTACCTACCTATTCTGTCTCACAACGGCTCTGTCCTATATCACCAAACGCTTCTATTTTGCATCAGAACAGGAGGTTGATGAAGCTAACAGATACAGCTACCGTGTTCCTGCTAAGGGGATAAAGAGCGAAGGAATTTCCTATTAGTGTGTATACAGAACAGATTTCTTACAAATTGTGATATACCGTACCTGTGAAAAGTAAAGATTCGTTTTCGTAGAAACAGCATGATTTAAAAGTGGACTTTGATATTTACGTGTCTGTTACAGGAGAAATCTAGTCTTACTCGAGTTATCCAACATAGTGAGGATTTCTCTCCCGTCCTAGCCCACTAAGAGGGGTATGGGGGGATGGAGACACTGGCCTGGCCTGCCTAAAAGCGAAAGCAATCGGCGGCCGTGGTTGTCATTAGCCTTGCGTATTTGTCCTCCTTAGCTCCCAATGTGTGGTAGGCTGCGGCCGTTTCTTGAAGGAAACCTTTGCAGCACGAACCAGTGCGTGTAAGTGTTTTTTAGTTGGGGTGTTCGCTCTAGTCACATTTACTTTTCATCCTTACATTCTTATTTAGAAATACAATGGAAAAGTGAGCGAAACGGTACGTCCTGGGTGAGATGGGGTTAATTCCGACACCATAGGGTCGACTCTTTCTGTTCCAGGTTGTGCTGCCTTTCTACAAAATCATTTTCTCGGTAGGAATACTGTAGGACAAAGAAGCCTTGCAGCAAAATAACCTAGCCTGGTACGAACAGGGTTAACCGTTTCTCTAAGCAAAAATGACCACGGAACTGTTTACGTTCAGCCTGTGGCACTCGGGCACTACTAACCTCGCCCATCCCCGCTCCGCCCCTCGACTTTGAGAGAAGAAGACGACGGAACATCATCATTGCCGGCGGGATCGATGCAATTAGAAATTCATGGCCCTGGATGGTAAGCGGCATTCAGTTATTGTCATTTAAGCAAATACGTTTTCTTGAAATAAACTTCACTTCGCTGTAAACATTAACTGCCGTTTTGCCTAGTATCAATTGCAAATTCTACCAAAAATCTAAGTTAAATTTTCGCAACCGCCACGCCGTTGAATTTCCATTCGGAAAATCCATTCTGTTTTCCGATAAAAAATTTTATAGTTAAAAACGTACCCCAATAAATTTTTCGTAAAAAATTCACTATTGTTCGTAAGACGTGTATTCTCGTTCTATATTCATGAATAATGATTTAATGTTGGCTGCGCTATCCCCATAAGTTTAGCATCATAAACCTTATTAAGCTTTGCCATAAAGCCCATTGTATTTGTACATTATGCACAAATTTACTCTATTTCATTAAAATCCTATTAGATTTTCCTATTGAAACCAAATTTATTTTTATGCAAAATCATGCACTCAATTTTATTTATTTTTTACCCAACTTTCACTATGCACTGATTAATTTTAAGCAATTTTCGAAATCGAATTTCATATACTGTATATGTTTTAAACTGTAGTTGCTGAGGATGGTTGAAGGAAATAGTCTAATAATTCACAACTTGTCTTGTGCTTCCGGTAAGATTGGGCTTCTGCGCAAAATAAATTCTGTGTTTGGTAACAAAGAGGTAGTTCGCAGATACTTGTATGCTTTTTGCTGCTTGTGTTGGGGTAGTGCTCATCGGCTTGGACTTCAGCTGTTGACAGTCACTTGCGTCTTATGGACCGACTTTGTTAGTTCAGCCAGCGGCTGTGCGCCGATAATGATCAGGCGAATCTGTCCCACAGGAGAGGGGTAGCCTGACTCTGCATGTTTTATAAGGTGTACAACAATGACAGACATTGGTTGTATTCTTCTGTCCCTGCCCTCAATGTCTTTAGGAGATTTACACGCGCTGCGATTGATGCACACTCTTCACATCCGAGAATGTTAGTTGCACGTCAGTTCAGTCGATGCTTCGTGTCCTGGTCTGTTGGGGTTAAGAATTTATTTCCGGCATCGGCTTTTGGTCGTGTTGGTCTGCAGGCATTTAAATCAGCCGTTAATGGCTCTTTGTTGGATTTTCTTTAGCAGTGTTTCGGTCTTCCCGGTGTTGCGTAATGATTCATTTGGGTTGTACTACATGTTCGTCATAGCTCGAGCGTAGAGATTTAATAATAATCGATGTTGCTTGACGAATTAAGTTCATATTTTATTATATTCTGCTGCTCGTTGAGGGAAAGATGTGGAAAATTCAAGGTCAATTTTAGCGCTAATCCATAGAAATTATCAGAAAAGTGCATGGTCTGATTCTAGTGATGGTTGAATGAAAGACGCAGAAAAGGCATTGTCTGTTTCCATTGCTGCTTAATGGAAATGGCTAGGAAAGTGTTTCTTCAGCTTAGACTTATCGCGTACCATCTATTTAACATTGGTACCCCACCCCCCCTCGCTGTGACGGACTCTATCAAAAACACTAATGTTGATGGAAACAAGCGTACAAGTAAATATAAATACAGTTATGTTGATGGAAAGAGGAGCACAGATAATGTAGTAGTAGTAGTAGTAGTAGTGCAAAATTTTCCTAGCGCATCAGGGACACAATATATCGCGCCGAATTATTCCTGTGATTTAACACAGGCTCGTGCGCCACTAGGACGCGAAATACGTCTCGTTTTAATTATTAGTGATTTTTGTCTCGGCTTTTCTGCCGGTGAGCCTCAGATTGTAAGTGGTCAGTGCGCTACTGACAGGAAAAGGCGCAAGTTGTGCATCTCCAACCCCCGGGCGCGACTGAACGGGCGCTTTCACTCAGTTACGCCGTGCAGGGGTACGGAACGAAATAGAAGAAGGTGGAAGTCTCGCGGGAATAGGTCGACCACCTCGATCAGCGGTCCACCTCCCGAAACAGAAGGGGAAGTATTGAGAGCCTACCTAACTTTACAAAACTAACCTCGTCAGCAGAACTGCGGCAAGCTACCACATCTCCTGCAGCGAAGGCACTGGGGACCCTTGGGGTTGTGAGGCCCAAATGCATTGTGGCAGGGAAATGGCCCGCCAGAATATACCCCTGAGGGCAAGCATAGATAAAAGAATGGTTTTCTAGCAGTTTTAGTTATAATTATGCAGATCAGCATAGTTATAAAACAAGCGTTTTTTTACTTACCACTTCGTTTAAACGTAACATTAAACTTTGATGTGACGGATAATACTGTTTATGCCCAGAGACAAGTTCATGGATATCCGGCTCGAGGTTTCTGACCTTAAGCAGAAGATGGAGTTCCATGTCATTTAGCTGGTTCCGTTTTTTGTTTTTGATGCCAACTATATAGAGCAGAGAATCCAGCCTCACATAAATACGAGTCGGGAAGGGCAGAACATACTTGACAGCCTTGTGCGAAAGAGATGGATATTCTAAACGCATCCTGAGAAAAAAACGATGGCAGTTTATATATTTCTAAAATTTTAGTTTCGAGAAACCATCTGAAGCCAACTGCAATAGCTGTTCTTCTTCAGCATATGAAAGGTTATTGGCTACTGCTTGTGTTCCCAAACGTGTGCGAAAGATAGCGGTCTTGGATACGTCCGCGAACGAAATTATGTGATTGAACCTGGCACCAAATGCTGCTGCTCTGCGTACCACCTGAAATCCTTCCGCGTATCGCTAGTGGTACGCGTTCCATACTTTGGGCAACACTGGGCCAGAACATGCATTGTATCTTTCCAGTGCTGCTTAAAGGGAATGGCTTGAAAATTCATAGTCTGTTTCCAGGGCTACTTAAAGCAAATGGCCAGAAAATTTTTGGTCTTTTTCTAGAGCTGCTAAGGGAAGTAGCAAGAAAATGCATTGTCTGTTCCAGGACTGCTTTAAAGAAGTTACCAAAAAATGAATTATCTGTTTGCAGCACGTTCTGCTTAATGGAAGCTGCTAGTAAATGAATCGACTGTTTCCAGTGCTACTCGAGAGAACGGACCAGAAATCTTGCATTCATTTCAAATTAGAAGACTTTTCAGGGGCATTACGCACAGGGTATAACTACGTACAGGTAGCCCCATCTCTTGCCAGTTTGCGACTCGTCTTCGCAGCTCGCTCTAAAACGTCACCTGGGGACCCCAGTCAAGAGCGGCTATAGTGCGCATGATTTTATGGAAGTAATGTGAGCAATAAAGCTCATTATCTGTTGTTTCCGCATTTTTTCAGTCAAAAGAATTAAGAATCATCCATGGGTATTGGTATAATTTTGAACGATAGATATCTACTCGCAAGGTTGGTAAATCGGCAAGTTATCGTAGTGAACTATATTAAACTGGTAAGTCATCCGCTCTTCTTTAGCCTCTTTAGGATCTCTGAATAGCATTACGTACGATCTTACGCTTTAAAATGTTCACACTGCATGTTCCGATCCACTTCCATTCATATTGCTTTTCATTTGTTTCAAATATTAATTAGCCTGATGATGGCCACCATCGGTGGCCGAAACAACACCACAGCATGTTCTCATTTTTACTCCGGAACTGTATTTCATAAATTCGTTAAAAGCCAGAATCATGTATTTAGAACTTTAGAGATAGTGCCGAAGCATTTTGTTGAAATGAGTGCTGATCTGAAATTTTTGAAACAACTTAGCTATGTGAGTCACTCGCCTAGTAAGAATTTGTGTGCAATTAAGCCTCCTCTCATGACGAAATAACTTTAGTACACGTCTCGCGTGATGTATCAATTAGTGTGTAAGCGTACTATGGTGAGGCAATTACTGTGTAGATATCTCATGTTACAATCTTCATATCAGTGCAGGCTATCGTGACCAGACAATTTTGATGCTGAGTATTCGTGGTCTAATAATTAGTGGTTTCCATTCTTCTCAAGCTGTAATGATGGAATACGCTCATAGGCCACTCGTGATGCAAGAATTAGCCGTGTGCAATGTGCAAGCCTATCGAGATTCAATAATTTCTTTAATCTTCTCTTATGACGTTTACTGCTTGCGCAAGCCTCTCATTATGCAATATTCCGTGTATAGGCCTCTCATAGTGCTATAATCCGCGTGTATGCCTCACATTATGTAATATTCTGTTTTAACGTTTCCTAGTATGCAAAATCCCGTATGTATTCCTCTTACTATCCACGAGTCCGTATGCATACCTCTCACATTGTAATAATCTGTACGTAGGCCTCTCATAACGCAATAGTCCGTATGCATACCTCTCATAATGTAATAATGTATGCAGGCCTCTCATTATGCAATAATCTTGTACATGCTGCTTATTGTGCATTAATACTTGTGAATTCCTCTCATGCGATAATCTGTGGGCTGGTCTCTTAAGCGTAGATCTCTCATTATGTTGCAGTAATCTTTGTGCATGCCTTTCATTTTAACTTGAGGTCAGGTGTCTCACGGTGTACTCATCTCTATATATGCAGGTCTCTTGTGTTGGAATTGATCTAAATTCATGTAGATATCTGTATTGATGTAGATACGTATAATGTAGATACCTATAATGTAGATAGCTAATACTCAATATGTGGACACCTTTCGTGATATAGTATCCTATAAAGTAGAAACCTTTAATTCATGTGCAGGCTGCGGGAAAGTTCCGAGTAAATTCATTATTAACGGTCGTGATGCTACTATAGGATCTCATCCCTGGATGGTACGTACAAAACCATATTCGAAGTTGCTTCCAACTGACCGGCGTTTAACCTTTCACTTGCTGACGCAATTACCTCCTGATATGTTTGCAAATAAAACTGCCATTAATTAATAATCTCCTTAATGCTTCTTTTGCCTAAAACACAACCCATGATTAAAATGTGCTCCTGAATCGCAAAGGCTAAAGGGTTGTTGATAGGGTTACGAAAAAAATAGAATTTTGATTTAAAGTTCTTGAAAAAAAGTAAATTTTCTTAATTGATAGCTTGTTCTCATAATCACTGTCAATAGCAGTTAGTATCTGAATTGTAATTTTATCCACTTTGTTATTCCAATTCTGGAATATGTTTCTTCTACCATGTTTGTTTTTATGCTAATCCTTACGCGAGTGCCAACAACGAGTAGCTAAGAAACCTGACTTGATTGCTCAGTTCTAGTAACTGTTCTACCTATTAATAATAAAATACACCAGACTAGCGACGTCAGAACGGATGAAACGCCCTAAAGTTATCAACCACCACGCAACCAGCCCGTCAAGAGAAGAAAGAAAGAGAGAATTAAAGATCTCAGGATCGCTTTGTTTACGAATGCTCAAAGTTGCCAATGCCCGCACCAACAAGGACAGATCTAAAATGAGTGTCCTATACTGAATTGTTTCTTATATTCAGAGTTGAAGCAAGGAAAAACGCGTTTTCGTAGACCATCGGAATATATAATTATATCTTCTTGCCCATTGGAACTGCAGTGTTGTATGTGCATTTTCTGTAGTCGAGCACAAAATTCACCATAGTGCAGCAATAAAAACTCATTTATGAGTAGCCTGCTTCACTAGCTACGTAAATAAAATTTTAAAATTATCTGATCTTACCGCTGGTGCTGCCATCGCAGTTTCTCAAAACGGAGGAAATTTGACTACTTGCGTGTGTCTGAACCAGCGAGGCATCTGCTTAGTTTCGGACAGCCGTAGGTCGGTGGGGCCCGAGACATCGCCATTGTCTCCTGTTTAGGAATGGGCCTTACGTTCCGTCTACCCTCGTGAATCTAATCTGCGCATTGTGCTGTCTCTGTAGCTATCTTTATCAATGGAATTAAATATTTTGCACTAGCCACGAGCTCGCTTTATTTTGTGTCCTTAGGATATTTTCGCTCTCTAGCTGTCTGTATCAACAGAATTCGCACTAGCCAAGAGCCCGTTTTCTTTCATTATCTAATAATATACCTTGTCTAATTTATGACAACTGAACATGCACAAGATGCAGTATGTACTCGACCTATTACTAGAGCTAAAAAATGGACTTTTGCTTTCATTTTTGCGTATTACGAATGTATGTTTTTAGCGTATTACTATACTAGCATTTGCTTCAGAAATAGCGCTTGTTTTCATAATTATTTGCATGAGATGCCCATAAAAAATGTATTTTACACGAAACCGTTGTAATTCATGGTCACGAATATGAGTCATGTAGGTAAAATTCATTTGTATTGTAATATATTTTCTTGTGAATTAACTAGAATTCTATGTGTTCTGTATAGCAGTTACAGCTCTATGGTCGTAAACACATTTTCTTATTCATCTATTTAATTCTTTCTTTAAAAAAGACACTTTTTGTTTTTGCGCCACTAATAATTTGATAGTAAGAGACACAATTTATGTGTACGCAGCTTTTATATACCAGTTAAATTTGAAGTCGTAAATACATTTTAGTTATATTTAACCAATTACCATGCTATGGTTACTAACATATTTTGCGTACGTCAATGACGATTATATGGAGGAAAACATTTTTTTGTAAACCAGTTGTAATTTTTCGTCTGCAACCGTGCATTTTACATGCGCAGCTCTGGTACCAATAGGCTACAACTAGATACTAGCGACAAGAGAATTAGTCTCATTACTCGCAATCCGAAAAAAAAATCGCTTCGAAAAATTATATTATGGCACCTACATCATCAATTTACTGCATAAATGATTTTACTACACTTTCTGGGCATACCTGGATGCCAGGGCGCTGCGCTTATATGCGAAAGCACCATGGAGGTATTATACCTCCATGGATAGCACACAGTATATCGCTTCTCAGCATTATAGGCAAACAGTTTCGGTACCTGACTTGTCTCGCTCGCGCTGCGGACAACGTGATTGCAACAATTTTCCAGTACTTCCTGTCAATATAATGTAGCAAATTTTGAGAATGTCTACGAATATTTTTTGTTAAAATTTATTCGCGATGCTCAATACGGGAATCCTACAAGCTTTGAAATTTATTCGCGATGCTCAATACGGGAATCCTACAAGCTTTGAAATTTATTCGCGATGCTCAATACGGGAATCCTACTAGCTTTGAAAATACTACGGTAATCTAATACCAGCCCATGACTACAATACGAGAGGAGAGCACAGACTGAATTTTCCATCTGTTAGACTTGATGCGCAAAAACGCATCTTAATACTTCAGTGAGTCCGTTCATATAATTCTGTTCCAACTATGCTAGTTATTCGTCTGTCTGATGAGAAATTCAAACTGAAGTACAAAGATTATGCATGGACTTAGTAAATGCTCGTAAATGTTAACATTAATAGTTACATGGTATTAGATACTGAATTGATATTAAGTTAGAAACTGTGATATTGTACTAGAGGGCCCGCGCTGTCATAAAGTGACAGCGAAGAATTAATGATGACCTTCTTCATTGATCATACTTTCGTTATTACAACTGCTAACCTAAGCACCCTGAGATGAGCGTTTATGGCTTCACAGCCGCTCAGTATCGAAACTTTTTTCCTCTCTCTAAAATGGAGAAAATTCGCTGCTCATTGTAGGCCGATCAGTAACGATCAAAATAATAGCTCCGAACCGGTATTGTGGATACCGTAGGCTAGCCTATGCAAGTTCAATGGTTTTTGCTTAGCGAAAGCTGATTCATCGGTCATTGAATTAAATTTTGGAGAATAGCTGAAGCAACAAAATCATCTGTGGGAAGAAACTATGAATCAAGATGCATGATAGTGCCCAGGGAAGCTTCAGATATCATCAGTGCTGCGATTTCAACTTCGGCAATGCAAGAAGTGCATTCAGACATTCGCCCAATACTTAGCCATCGATTCGATGTATGGAGAAGCTAATACTCGTACAAATCAGACTAAGCCTGCGATATCTTCTATTGGAATTTCAACTTTCCCTGATTAAGATACGCTTGCCATCTTCTGCAACCCGGCCTATTTTCTACCTATCAGTTTCAATAGA
>LQNS02278164.1:1403001-1415157 GCA_001587735.2 Parhyale hawaiensis
TTGCTTCAGCCACTGAATACTTCGCTTCAGCCCCTGAATACTTCGTTTCAGCCCCTGAATACTTCGTTTCAGCCACTGAATACTTCGTTTCAGCCACTGAATACTTCGCTTCAGCCACTGAATACTTCGCTTCAGCCACTGAATACTTTGCTTCAGCCACTGAATACTTCGCTTCAGCCCCTGAATACTTCGTTTCAGCTAGCTACTGGATGCTTTCTTTCTGCTGCTTGATTCTTTGCTGCAGCCGCTCAAAAATTTGTATATCATAGCTACTTCAGCTATTCGGCACTTTCTGCACTTCTGGATAGGTAGCTATATGTATGCTTTTTAGCTACTGGATAATTTGTCTTGGCTTCTGTATATTCTACCTAGCTAGGTACCGTACCTACTGTATTTGAAGTGCTTGCTGCTGCTTCACTGCTGGCAGATGGAAGTTTCATCTATTTTATTGGTAGGTAGGGTAACATGTCTAGTACCCGTCCGCCATGTTAGTAGCCTTCCACTTGGCACTAAAAAACTTTCTGTGTGAAAATTAGCAGTGCTAAAATGCCGTACATAAACTTAAACTGTAGGCTAAGTAGTGCTGCCCCATCCCTGAAAATGATGGGCAAAAAAAATAAAGCAATTAAAAATGGTAGTGGTTTTCACATTTTTTCATGTTATTAGTGAAAAAATGTGAAAACCACCTCCATTTTTTATTATTTTATTTTCATCGCCCGTCATTTTCAGGGATGGTGCGGCACTACTTAGCTTACAGTTTAAGTCTATGTACGGCATTTTAGCACTGCTAATTTTCACACAGAGAGTTTTTAGTGCCAAGTGGACGGCTGCTAACATGGTTGACAGGTACTAGACATGTTAGTGATGTTACCCTAGCTATCATTGTTGTTGCTGCTGCTGGAAATCACAACAGATAAACTTAAGTTTCTGCTACACAAACCGGCACCTAGCCACCAGTAGGCTATCTGAATCTCTACTGTGGGAATTTAGGGGTTGCTGTTGGCAAATAGCTATAGACTAGTTATAGGTAGCTATTTGAATATTTGTTCCTGATGTTTGGTGCTCATTTTTGCTCTTTGAGACTCCATTTCAACTCTCTGCATCTGAATTTTTAGTGTGAAGCATCCTTTTTCCATTCAAATTTAGTTCCCAGTGTGAATCTTGGCCTCTTTCACTTTTTCAATTTAGAATTTGGATTTGGAACATGAAGGTAAGGAGTGTTGGTGATAACCTGTTTTGGATTCACTTCTTGATAACGTCTTTCAGCTTATGATCAATTTCTGCTCATGTGATAGGTAGGCTTCATAGCCATTTTCTGAAAAAAGAAAAAAAAATGTAAGCAATTTATTTAGCAATTAGCTAGGTAATGCCTGTATTAGTTATGTATCTACCTAGCAGCTGACTACCAATAGTTATCTTTTATGACTGGCAGCTGTTTTTATTTATGTTTTAATGACTGACTTCTGTTTCTGTTAGCAACTGGTGACCATTTTCTCTTCCTTATTGGCGACCCTCAAGGCCTGACAAGTTGACAACTAGCTTCCTGAACCTCCAAATGGCAACTTCCCTGCCATACTCTGGAATATACTCAGATATCAAAATTATTATTGGAAAATGCATGGTAGTATTAAGTGTACCTGTATGATATATCCATAGCTACATGTTTATACAGTAGTTAGCTATATATTTTTTTTTGTTCACACAAAGTAGTTAAAGCTTATCTGTGTGACCAAGATAAAGTAAACAGAACCAAACCTGGCCTCACCTAGCCTTTGAATTGCAGTGTGTGGCACACACCTTGGCTAGAAATTCCTAGCTAGGGAAATGATAAATTCTCTGCTAGAAGTGCAAATTTGGCTCACCAAATAACCAGCTTTTGACTCCATTAAGTGAAAATTAGCACGGCAACTGCCACGCTTAGAACTAACAATGCTACAAATTTGTATGTTATCCTGTTGTGGTGGGAAAGCAGTTTATTGACCATGACACATGTTGTCAGTTATTTTCTATTTGATAGTAAATTGACTTGGGTTGGCTAAAATTTCACTTGCCTGTCTGCCTCTGTTGGTCATTTTCTCATCCAGCTTTGTTGCTTCAGCTGGAAAATTCGTGGTAGGTATGATAGGCTACCTACCTATGCTATTGGAAACTACATTACTAGCTATTTAGCTTTTATTTCTGCTGCAGGCACCTGCGTCTTGGCTATTTGAAACTCTGGTGGTGCTGATGGTAACCTTCCTCTCCCTACCAGGCCTATTGGAAAAAATTTTTAGTAGGATCTTTGTTTCTGATGTTTGAAGTGCATTTCTACTAGTTGAACCTCTATTGCCACTATCTGCTTGACTTTGTCTCTACCTACCTAGTGTAGCTATGGTACCTATTTAGGATGGTACTTTGAAGATAGGTCAAATGTCATTAGCTGGATCGGTAGGCTGTAGAGTAGCCTACCTAAGATAGAGCGCTTGTCATTGTCAAGATCTGAGGCAATTAGGGCCCCACTCTCTGACTAGGAACTGAGGTCTGAGTGATCACAGGTACGTACCCAGTTAAATACATTGTAGACTATGGCAGACGTTTCACCAATATCATGAGCAGTTGGGCCGCACTCTGTTATGAGGTATAGACTAAAGGAACATTCTTGCCACCTGCCAGGGATGGTATTAGTTAGGGAAAGCCTGTAGCTAATGCTGTCAGTACAGCTCAAAGGAAATTAAGTTTTAGCAACTTCTGTTATGCAAACTTGCCATGGCCTACAGATCTCCTGCAATATTTTTGTTTTTCATTAACTACCTAGCTATCTTTATGTGTTTTTTATCTAGCTAGCGATCTTTGTATCCTTAAGGACTTTGTGTTAAATCTATCCTTAGTGTTTTAGCTTTTGTGTCTGGTTACCATACCTATGAATATTAAGTAGGTAGCTAGCTACATTAGCTAGTCAATCTCCAGTTAGCCAATATTTCTCTTCACTGGAACAAACCTTTGGTATAGCCTAATAGGCATAGCTACGTATAGTTTGACATGGAAATTGTTTTGCGTGAGTTGTAGGTAGTGCTAACTTTTGTCTCTCTCCGCCCACTTGCTTTCAGTAGATATAGCCTGTTTCTGGTAAGGGGCCCAAAGGAGATGCACTGGCCAATTGGAGACGCACCTGCGTCTTCATTGGACTGTACGACAGGTGGACGTGGTGAGAAATGTCCAATCATAAATCATTTTTGGTGGGTGTTTAGGAGACACATTAAGCTCTTTTTTGCAGGTATTGAACATTTCTTCCAGCGTCCGGTCGCCGCGACACAGCCCTCCTACTGCAAGTGCGTCTCTATTGGGCTATGTGCGTCTCCTTTGGGCCACTTACCGTAAGGTTGATAGTTTAATTTCTGTACGGTAGCTATGCTTTCTTCCATGATTTTATGATATTCAGTAATTTTTTGCCTTTTTTCCAGTGGTAGATATGGCTCTCTGTACTTGAATAGATCTCTGTTGTTCAGTATGCCCTCAAGCTCTCTTGTGTGATCTCATAGCTACCAATTAAGTGATATATTCCTAGTTAACTTGTAGCTACTACTCTGCAGTATTGGTGACTCTAACTAGCTACTAAGTGCATCATTGTGCTCGCTAATACCTATAGCTATTACGTATGCTGCACTGTGTTTAAAATTCCACACTTGTGGAGCTTTGCCAGGAAAATAATTTTTAAGAGCGTCTGCATATTGTTTTATTTGTTGACACGTGCGCTTTGTTATTGAGGTTTGTGTTATGTGGCAATCACTGCCTTCAATCTTACACGAATTTTGGAAGAAGTACGTATCGCATGGTTGTGACACTCTCCATTGCGGTGTATTTGTCTCCTTGTCCTTCGTGTGTACTATTGAATATCGGGGATAAATCATTTAGCTAGCTGATGAGTGCAATATTCTTAATAACCTAGTTCAAAACCCATTGTGTGAACTTTCTGCAATCGTCAAGAGACGAAACTCATTGCCAATGAATATATTTTCCCCCTACAAACTTGTTGCTTATATACGTGCATAAGTTGAATTTGAAAGTAAGAAGAGGAACCCATAGGCACCTATCTACTGCATGTTGTTCTATGAAACAGTTGTCGGCAAGTTTAACTATCAGTGCCAATTCTGGGGTAACTTATAGTGAATCTTGAGTGAATTTCAATCAGTAGTTAGTGCATCTGGAGTGAACTTGATTAAAAGTGCGTCTGCAGTGAAATGACCTCAAATTGCTATTTCTTTAACTGAACTTTAAAGTTTTCGTTGAACTTGCATCAAATGTTCAGTGAACTTGTATCACATGCACGACTCTGAGTGTGAAAAGATACATGCTTGTGAATATCTACTGTTTATGCTATTACGAGAAACTCTGAACTGACTGGGATCACCACCAAGATGTCACAGCCTAACGACAAGACGCCCATCACCAAGGACCTTCAGGAGACAGGAGGTAAGTGCTCAGGAGTGTAGTAGACGTTTCTAATCCATGTGATTGCAATCCCTTTCTTCCCTTCATAAAGAATGTCGCAAATAAGGAGCGATTAGGTCAAAATGTAAATATGCCTATAAGCTTAGTATTTGAGTAGCGTATTAAGAGCTTATGCTGTAGTCGCGGTCCCATTAGGTTACCGCCATCTGAAAATGGTAGCTAACCGTAATCCAAAATACTGTTAAGAAAGCGCCATTTACCGACCACCTGTGTGTCACAATAACATTGCATAATTTTCTCAACTGAAGTTCGAATTTTAACTAAAGTTGATTATTTAGCTGGCTACTGAATCTGGATTACGAAATTTATTCAATTGACCATGTGTATAATAAAATTTGTTTTCCTTTATGTTTAACATATGTTTCTAAGTTGTTACGTGCTTCACCGTAAGCAGAGTCTCAATCGTCGTTAACGCCTTTCGGGTTATAATTTTTAGATGCGATTTGTGAGTGGCAGGGTTGCCTGTTTAACCCAAAAACTGTGATTGCAACATGCCTCTGATATGAGGTATGGGCTGGGCCTCACTGCAGCAACATAAGGTGTCGTTGTTTGGAAAGCCCAATGTGCTTGACGTGTTGGGGGCTTGTGATTGGCTGGCGTCGACCCGTTGCGTCAGTTTCAAGCGTTCGCCTTTCCCTAACTAATTTTCCGTGAGATTTCGGGCAAATTTAAGAAGAATAACTACTGTACGTAGGCAATTTATACGTGAATTAGTATAAATGTCAATGTTAGGTTCTTTTAGATTAGTTCATAAATCTCCTTCCTCATTATATTTCTCGGTAGCTAGTTACTAGATCGTAGGTATGTGACTCCTTGGAGAAATACATTGAAAAAAATTTTGTGTTAGCGATCACCCAACTTTTGATGCGCAATTCCGTGAGTAATTACGACTTTGTATTCGCTAACAAATGAAACAGTGTTATATTTGCTAACAAATAGAGCGGCGACATGGACAAGAGACGGCTGGCTCTCCTTGTCAAACAAATCTCCACTTCGCTTTACAAAGCTCTTTTGCGGCGAACTTCAGTCTTACATAACTCTTAACCGCATAAAATGTTCATTGCAACACCCCCGTCTTTTCCCCCAAATTCTAGACTTCATAAACAAAGACATGTGACGTCATAGCCAACTAAATCCAGCTAGTGCGATGGAAATGAAGTTGCAGAACTTGCATTCTGTGTTTGTAAACACGACTGCAACCCCTCAGGGGGCATAAGATGGGCCACAGGCCATAGGGTTAGGTTAGCTTAGGTTCGCCCATTCTATCTTATGGGGAGCAGTGCCCCCAGGGGGACCCTGTAGGTTACCGGTACCTTAGCTATTAGTTAGGGCCTAGGCCTTCGGGACCTCGGAGTAAATATAGGGGGAGGGAGCATAACCCTATTTTTGAATAGAAAACTCCGCCCCTTACGAGATCTTCGGTGGCTATCCCCCTTTGATTCCGCCGACGTTCATATTGGGTAAACCAATTTCGACTGAAGCTGCACTTTTCTCAAATATTATTGTATAAAATAATTACATAAATCTCCAGGAGTATATTGATCAAATTCTTTCTTTGAACAGCTAGATTAAAGGGCTAATAAAGTTTTTGGCTGAAAAGCCATCCTCTGATGGCGGCGGGTTTGCGCATCTTCCGCCATTTTTCCTGGAACTTATATGGGTTTAAGCTTCACT
Source organism: Parhyale hawaiensis (assembly GCA_001587735.2). Taxonomy (NCBI): domain Eukaryota; kingdom Metazoa; phylum Arthropoda; class Malacostraca; order Amphipoda; family Hyalidae; genus Parhyale; species Parhyale hawaiensis. The sequence continues at coordinate 1,409,164 of LQNS02278164.1, forward strand.
TTTCTCAAATATTATTTTATAAAATAAATACATAAATCCATATGACTATATTCTTTCTTTGAACAACTAAATTAAAGCGCTAATAGAGTTTTTGGCATGAAAGCCATCGACGGAGGAGTGAAAGCCATCCATTGATGGCTCTGGCGTAAAGCCTCCGCCATTTTCCAGGAACTTATATGGTTTTAAGCTGCACTTCTCTCAAATGTTATTTCATAAGATTTAATTGAACGATTACATGAATCACTATGAGTATAGTCTTTCTTTAAACAGCTACGCAGAAGCGCTAATTGAGTTGTTAGTTTCACACGCGTAGAGGGTGCTCTCCGCCATGTCCCAATAAGAATGGGTTGCCAGATGTGACTAATTTGAGGCAAATTGGAAATTTCTAGCTAATTTATTCTTTGTTAATATAATTTTCTTTAGTGATTTACGACATCATTATCTTTTATCCTAAATTCAACGTGTTTCTTCGCTGTTGTGGCCTAAAATTTTCTAAAATGAGGGAAATTTCCTTGAACAGACGTCACTGTGAGAGCTCAGCTGTTCTCGTCCCCCATCGAGTCTAGGATACACCCCCGAAAAAGCCTTTGAAAGAACGATAGGTGTTCGCCTCCCGGACCCCTGCTCCCTCCCCCTATATTTACTCCGAGTTCGGGACGTCTGTCTCTCGTGCCCACTTTGCTTCCTTCCCATCTCATGCTCCTACTGATCTCTCTTCCATCAGTTCTTCCTCTTCTTTGCTGTTCGCATGCGCATTGATCCTGTATGTCAACACCCTCGTACATGGGTTTCACGTGTCCATCGTCGTACTATATGACTCTTCTTTCTTCCTCTGTGATATCGCCTTTCTTGTGGAAACGGAGACTTAACTTATGTGTATATACGGTATAGCTAATAATATAACATGACCACAAACGTGTTCCCCGAACGCAATTAAGTTGGTGGTTGTCACGTGGACACGAACTCATACTCTTTTACAAATCGGCACCGGTGAGAACAAGCACAATTTTGCCCTAGAAACACGCGTGTGTACGTTGGGTTGCTAAGTTACCTACGTTGATGGTGCCTACTTCTGGGCACATTGCACTGTTACAGTCAATTACTCGCACCCAAATTACGACAGACTTGGTCTACGAAGTGCACTTGGTTGTCATTCCATTCAAAGTTAGCTTTTTTGCGATTGGACACGTGTGACCGCTGATAGGCTACTTCCTATGCGAGGAAATTTGCTCTCGTGCGAGTTGTGCAGTTTATTTTTTTTTTCATAGCTATAGATTGTTGTAATGCCATTGCACTTGTGCTTTTTTAGTGCAGTGTTATTATTAAAAAGTGCCATGTTAACCAATTGGAGGAGTAAAAATGGGTTTTTGAACATAATTCGCTTTAGATATGGTAGATAAATTCGATGCTTGCCGATTTATGCTACTCGAGCTTTTTCGGGACCGAAACCCTCGCAAATAGCGAACACAAGGTGTACTTCCGGTTATAAAGAGTTTGGTCGGTCTTGGAATAGCGTGCAGCATACCTACCCCAAAAGTATCTATTTTTAAGGTTTGATTAGAGAAAAAAAATGCTTTGAGTAGATTTGGCTTCGCTAGAATATATTCCCAACTTATAACCTCAAACATTCGTGAAAATCAGGTCGGCCTCACACGATACCTGCACCGTATGTAGGCTACGCCGCAAGTCTTGCACTGCGCAGTATCTGATCACGCTGCCTCTCCGTGATCGTTGTTTTACCGATGCCGATGCATTCTTGCCATGACGTTTTTAGGTCGCCTATACAGTCGTCTAGGTGGTTTCTAGGCCGCGTACGAACGTATCGAGTGTACTGGCATGCAACGCTCTTCAGGCTGCGCACAATGAACTTTCGTACGAAGCCACTGTCTGCGTGCCATTTACCGCACTAAACAAGAGACGCTCACACGTTTTCTCCTCTTCGTTTTCTAAGGCGACACACAACCTGAAGAGGGTCACTGCCGTAGGCTATGGCTCGCCGACCAGGCCGCAACCGGAAGTTGTTGTGGTTGAAGTTGTGTCCACTTAGTTCTGTATGAAACCGCTAGCCTATAGGCATCCAACTAAATAACCGCCGCTTCATTATTATCTGTCTTAAAGCATTGCAGATCAGAGTTCCAACGAAGAATTGATAAGAGTATTTAATTTCGGAGCATCCACATTTGTGAGTATGACAGCCATGTGTGAACGCGAGCTAAATATGTTTCTAACAGTAATTGTATTTTCTTTCTTCTACCTGAAACGTGTGCAGGTAGACCAGAAAAATACTAGCTATATATTCAATTATCAGTTAGCTAATCTGTGTTAGTTTGTGTGTCTATCAGTCCATTTGTTGTCACGCTTGAAATTTTTACAGTGAGCATGAGTACCTAAGTATATTAGCCTATAACACTTTACATTTGCGACAGATACCTACGTCTGAGACAGGGCTGGGATGTAAAGTTTTCGGTATACAGTACCGGTAGTAGGTAGTTTTGCAGACAGTCTCAGAGAGTGCCTTAAGCTATAGAAAGGGTTGGGTAAGTGAAAAATAGATACGGATAGGTTTACCTACTCCATCTAGAATAGTAGGTGCCTAATATAACTTGTAGGCACACATAGCCTATTGTTTCCGAATCTCACCCAGGCCATATTTGCTCCAGTAGCCTAGGTATGCGGAAATGCGCTGCCAGAGCGAAAAATTCATATTAATTGGCTGTATTGTTTGTTAATCGAGAGGAATTAGAAGAACTGTCCCGCTATATGCTAGCGATATTTTTCATTCACAATCAATTGGACAGACCTAGAATGTGAATGCCATCTTTAATGGCACCTTCATCACCCCTTGCAAACCCGCAGAAAGGAAGTCAATGCATGTTTTACGACTCTTTATGGGTTCCGCGTCGTGCTGGACAGAGGTGCTTCATGCTCCCATGCCCTCAGGGGTAGCTACCTATATTCTGGCGGGCCCTTTCCCTCCGACAGTATATTTGGGCCTCACGAACCCAACCAAGGGTTCCGAGTGCTTTCTCCGCAGGGTATGTAGCAGCTGGCTGCAGTCCCTGCTGAGAAGGCTTGTTTTGCAAAGTTAGGTAGGTTCTCTATAAACCTATTTCCCCTTCTGTTTTGCGAGGTGGGCCGCCGACTGGTGGTAAGTGACCCATCCCATTGGACTCCTAACTGCTACCGTGTGGGGGCCACGGAAGGGACCCCGCGCACGAATGTTCGTTTTCTTCTGTCTTCTTCTCTTTACGTTTTTCGTCTCCTGGCTGACCGATTTCGTTTGGCCGAGTCGTGTGGAGTTTGAGACGCTCGCGCCTGGCATGGTACACCTGGCCAAGATTGTTCTAATAGAATTTATCTGAGTTCGACTCAACTTGTAAACTATATGACACAAAATTGGATCGCTGTTATATAGCTAGTCTTCGTATCAAATACGCCGGGAAAACCCATAATATAATAATAATCATTATGCTCCCATGTTTCATTTTCTCTTCATAAGATCGCGGTGATTGCTGTGAGAAATACGGAAGCTTGAGCCGGGAATGTAATAAATGTTATGATCCTAGTGTGTAGCCTATTTTTTATTCATTTTGGCTATCGGTCCATTTTTTTGTCGTACCTAGTTGAAGGAAACGGCGAAAATTAGGTCCTAGATACTGGATATTGTGGTCATCGATCCCGTCGCACCTTGTTGAAAACCGACAGGCGAAAATGAAACCGGGTTGCAGATGATGGCAAACCATAAAGATCTTTACAAAGTTGAGTGCGGTTCATGCGTTGCCAAGTTTCTAAGTCATGCAGTGAAGTTCTTTAGCTACTGTTTCTCTTAGCACTCTCATGGATCCTGATTGTTTACTTTTTCAATATCAAATTTCTTCTTTTCGCTCGGAATTCACGATGGACAAAGTAAGTAGCTACCTAGCTAGTTCAACGAAGCAGCAATGGGTAAGACTAAGGTATTCTTCAGAATACATTACAATTACGAACAGAAGCGAAGAACACCAGTGTTTCGCTGAAGCCATTATTTTTCTCGTACCTGATTCCTTCATTTGATGAAGCAGCTGTTTGTTGGGTCGGAAAAAAAAGATCACCGAAGTAATATCAGTAGCTATCAACGATACCTACGCAGATTCAGTTCATATTAGTGATACTTAGCTAACTGTTTGCTAGAGGAATTAATTTTTCTTCGTGCATGTTACGGAGAGGAAGAACGACTGCCGACTGCTGCTGCAGATTAGCGAGGAGACCATCCATGATCAGCGAAGAAGTTATCAAAGGCGCTCCAAAGAGCTGATTGTAAAAGCTATTACTGTACATGGTGTGCCAGCGCGGCGAGTATCATCAGTTCTCGACGCCCGGGTGCGCTAGTTAGTACCTACCTACTGATACGGTAATTATGATAACCGTACCTATTAGCCCGTTGTCTCCGAACAGACCATTCATTCAGGTTACAAACACACGAGCAGAGCTCCACACTGTTGTGATACAGCCTCGTTTTCCCTTCGTAGCGGTGAGCCGTAATTGAGGTAAAAAACTACCCAACTTTCTTCAATTACTCGTGCTTGTATAGCCATAATTCAGTAATGTAGGATCCACTGCAGCTCTGTACCTACACAAATTTCAAAAGACCGTGTATCAAACGCTGATACACGTGCTGTTCTTCACGTGCTGCCAAAGAATAAAATAGACATTTCAGCTTTCATAAATATTGAATGTTGGCCATATGTGTGCTTGTGTTGGCAATGTGAGCCCCGTAGGTATATATTGTGCAATTTATTTACTGTTCGTGTTAATTAATCCTCGAGTAGCCACAAACATGGACCAGCAGCTATAGTTACCGATAAGATGACCAGTATCCAGTACGGTACTTACTTTATTGTGTGTTAGCACAGTGCTAGTTTGATCGTTCCTTATACTGACACAGCTGCTGCTTTCGAACTTTGCTCTACCTGCTGGCTTGACCTTCTCCAGTCACAAGCAAGGTCACGCGGACAGGTGATTGACGTGTACAAACACGTCCAAGTCTCTTGAAACTCAGCTCTGGTGCTTTAATGCGCTTATTGATCCTGATGATAGTAATTATAAAAATACTTATGGGAACGGCTTGCGCAGACATGTTCAGGTTTCTCGAATCTGGTGAATTTTATTGCAGTTGATATTAATAATATTACTTCTACTAATATTATTTACAATATATATTATTTATTAACAGAGCTGAGCAGCATCTAGATACTTTGTATCTAGATAGTACTGTATCTAGATATTTTTTGTATCTAAATGCTGTATCTAGATACATTTCAAATGTTTTATCTAAATGTAGTATCTAGATACTTTTTGCCTGTATCTAGATACTTTTTAGATAATAAATTATACTTTTTATTATACAGTACATGAAATATTGTAAATACAATAATATTCAGGTTCATAAAATAATGATAAAGCCGATAACTAAGCGAACAAGAGATGGCAACCCTGAACATGTTATGTCACGTTGGCTCACTTTTCTATTAATTTTGTAGAAGCCTTTTATTTTGTTTATTAAAGATTTGCTTGGAATTTGAGTAACATCCACCAAAATATACGGCCTAAATTATACTTTACATTTGTATGTTATTGCAAAAAAGTCAATATACCTATTGACTACGAAACTTCAATGACATTGCCCATTTCTTTTAGACATGATATCTTATCGCAAACAAATGTAATCAACTATTTAGCCTCTTTTCGGAAGCAAATTTGCAACAGTCATAATTATTGTAATTGCTAATCTACTATACAACAGTATTATAAAGGAACAGAATTGTATCCACCTGAATTAAATGGTATTTAACCATATGAACTAGTAAAACTATTAAATTCAGTTGTAAAATTAAAAGTATCTAGAATTGTATCTATAGATACTTTTAAGTATCTAGTATCTGTATCTAGATACATTTGTAAAGTTGTATCTAGTATCTGTATCTAGATACATTTTAAGGGTATATCTAGTATCTA
>LQNS02278164.1:1418232-1437302 GCA_001587735.2 Parhyale hawaiensis
CTACCAATTAAGTGATATATTCCTAGTTAACTTGTAGCTACTACTCTGCAGTATTGGTGACTCTAACTAGCTACTAAGTGCATCATTGTGCTCGCTAATACCTATAGCTATTACGTATGCTGCACTGTGTTTAAAATTCCACACTTTTTTTTTAAAAGCGTCTGCATATTGTTTTATTTGTTGACACGTGCGCTTTGTTATTGAGGTTTGTGTTGTGTGGCAATCACTGCCTTGAATCTTACACGAATTTTGGAAGAAGTATCGCATGGTTGTGACACTCTCCATTGCGGTGTATTTGTCTCCTTGTCCATCGTGTGAACTAGCTAGCTTTTGAATATCGGGGATAAATCATTTAGCTAGCTGATTAGTGCAATATTCTTAATAACCTAGTTCAAAACCCATTGTGTGAACTCTCTGCAATCGTCAAGAGACGAAACTCATTGCCAATGAATATATTTTCCCCCTACAAACTTGTTGTTTATATACGTGCATAAGTTGAATTTGAAAGTAAGAAGAGGAACCCATAGGCACCTATCTACTGCATGTTGTTCTATGAAACAGTTGTCGGCAAGTTTAACTATCGGTGCCAATTCTGGGGTAACTTATAGTGAATCTTGAGTGAATTTAAATCAGTAGCTAGTGCATCTGGAGTGAACTTGATGAAAAGTGCGTCTGCAGTGAAATGACCTCAAATAGCTATTTCTTTAACTGAACTTTAAATTTTTCGTTGAACTTGCATCAAATGTTCAGTGAACTTGTATCACATGCACGACTCTTGAGTGTGAAAAGATACATGCTTGTGGATATCTACTGTTTATGCTATTGCGAGAAACTCTAAACTGACTGGGATCACCACCAAGATGTCACAGCATAACGACAAGACGCCCATCACCAAGGACCTTCAGGAGACAGGAGGTAAGTGCTCAGGAGTGCAGTTGACGTTTCTAATCCATGTGATTGCAATCTCTTTCCTCCCTCCATAAAGAATGTCGCAAATAAGGAGCGATTAGGTCAAAATATAAATATGCCTATAAGCTTAGTTTTTGAGCAGCGTATTAGCCTAGCCTATATAAGAGCATATGCAGTAGTCGCGGTCCATTAGGTTACCGCCATCTGAAAATGGTAGCTAACCGTAATCCAAAATACAGTTACGAAAGCGCCATTTACTGACCACCTGTGTGTCACAATAACAATGCATAATTTTTTGAACTGAAGTTCGAATTTTAACTAAACTTGATTATTTAGCTGGCTACTGAATCTGGATTACGAAATTTATTCAATTGACCATGTGTATAAAATTTGTTTTCCTTTATATTTAATATATGTTTCTAAGTTGTTACGTGCTTCACCGTAAGCCGAGTCTCAATCGTCGTTAACGCTTTTTGGGTTATGATTTTTAGATGCGATTTGTGAGTGGCGGGGTTGCCTGTTTAACCCAAAAACTGTGATTGCATTATGCCTCTGATATGAGGTAGGTATGGGCTAGGCAGCTCTGCGGCAACATTAGGTGTCGTTTGGAAAGCCCAAATATGCTTGACGTGTTTGGGGCTTGTGACCTGCTGGCGTCCACCCGTTGCATCAGTTTCAAGCGTTCGCCTTTCTCTAACTAATTTTCCGTGAGATTTCGGGCAAATTTAAGAAGAATAACTACCTACTGTACGTAGGCAATTTACACATGAATTAGTATAAATGTCACTGTTAGGTTCTTGTAGATTAGTTCATAAATCTCCTTCCTCATTATGTTTCTCGGTAGCTCGTTACTAGATCGTATGTGACTCCTTGGAGAAATACATTGAAAATTTTGTGCCAGCGATCACCCAACTTTTGATGCGCAATTCCGTGAGTAATTTATTACCTACGACTTTGTATTCGCTAACAAATGAAACAGTGTTATATTTGCTAACAAATAGAGCGGCGACATGGACATGAGACGGTAGGCTCTCCTTGCCAAACAAATCTCCACTTCGCTTTACAAAGCTCTTTAGCGGCGAACTTCAGTCTTAAATAACTCTTAACCGAATAAAATTTTCAGTGCAACACCCCCGTCTCTTCTTCCCAAATTCTAGACTTCGTAAACAAAGACATGTAACGTCATAGCCAACTAAATCCAGCTAGTGCGATGAAAATGAAGTTGCATAACTTGCATTCTGTGTTTGTAAACACGACTACAACCCCTCAGGGGGCATAAGATGGGCCACAGGCCATAGGGTTAGGTTAGCTTAGGTTCGCCCATTCTATCTTATGGGGAGCAGTGCCCCAGGGGGACCCTGTAGGTTACCGGTACCTTAGCTATTAGTTAGGGCCTAGGCCTTCGGGACGTCTGTCTCTCGTGCCCACTTTGCTTCCTTCCCATCTCGTGCTCCTATTGATCTCTCTTCCATCTGTTCTTCCTCTTCTTTGCTGTTCGCATGCGCGTTGATCCTGTATGTCAACAACCTCGTACATGGGTTTCACGTGTCCATCATCGTACTATATGACTCTTCTTTCTTCCTCTGTGATATCGCCTTTCTTGTGGAAACGGAGAATTAACTAATGTGTATATACGGTATAGCTAATAATATAACATGACCACAAACGTGTTCCCCGAACGCAATTAAGTTGGTGGTTGTCACGTGGACACGAACTCATTCTCTTTTACAAATCGGCACCGGCGAGAACAAGCACAATTTTGCCCTAGAAACACGCGTGTGTACGTTGGGTTGCTAATTTACCTACGTTGATGGTGCCTACTTCTGGGCACATTGCACTGTTACAGTCAATTACTCGCACCCAAATTACGACAGACTTGGTCTACGAAGTGGACTTGGTTGTCATTCCATCAAAGTTAGCTTTTTTGCGATTGGACACGTGTGACCGCTGATAGGCTACTTCCTATGCGAGGAAATTTGCTCTCGTGCGAGTTGTGCAGTTTATTTTTTTTCATAGCTATAGATTGTTGTAATGCCATTGCACTTGTGCTTTTTTAGTGCAGTGTTATTATTAAAAAGTGCCATGTTAACCAATTAGAGGAGTAAAAATGGGTTTTTGAACATAATTCGCTTTAGATATGGTAGATAAATTCGATGCTTGCCGATTTATGCTACTCGAGCTTTTTCGGGACCGAAACCCTCGCAAATAGCGAACACNTGAACAATAACAGGATCACCATCTTTGTGTGTCTTCTTTCGGCTGTGTTCGTTGCACCCATACCCACAACACTGCCCCATGTCTATTGTTAAATTCCCTAATGATAACTCCCATAAATGAAATTAATCTCCTTTTGTAAATATCAACAACAACAACCCAAATCAAAACGTCAATATAAAGAGCACCACTAAACTTTCACTCTATCTTTCCGCCAAGCGCCGAGGTGACGTCATGCGATCACAGCATAGTTTCATTTAGCTCCTGATGAGTCCTCCCGTTGCGTTCTTTGCTTCCTGCTCACACGATACCTGCACCGTATGTAGGCTACGCCGCAAGTCTTGCACTGCACAGTATCTGATCATGCTGCCTCTTCGTGATCGTTGTTTTAGCGCTGCCGATGCATTCTTGCCATGACGTTTTTAGGTCGCCTGTACAGTCGTCTAGGTGGTTTCTAGGCCGCGTACGAACGTATCGAGTGTACTGGCATGCAACGCTCTTCAGGCTACGCACAATGAACTTTGGTACCTACTAAGCCACTGTCTGCGTGCCATTTACCGCACAAAAAAAGAGACGCTCACACGTTTTCTCCTCATCGTTTTCTAAGGCAACACACAACCTGAAGAGGGTCACTGCCGTAGGCTATGGCTCGCCGACCAGGCCGCAACCGGAAGTTGTTGTGGTTGAAGTTGTGTCCACTTAGTTCTGTATGAAATCGCTCTTGGCATCCTTCTAAATAACCGCCGCTTCATTATTATCTGTCTTAAAGCGTCGTAGATCAGAGTACCAACGAAGAATTGATAAGAGTATTTAATTTTGGAAGCATCGGAGCATCCACATTTGTGAGTAGGTATGACAGCCATGTGTGAACGCGAGCTAAATATCTGTTTCTACTTTCTAGCAGTAATTGTATTTTCTTTACATTATGGGCCTACATGAAACGTGTGCAGGTAGACCAGAAAAATACTAGCTATGTATCGTACTATTCAATTTGCAGTTGGGCCTAATCTGTGTTAGTTTGTGTGTTTATTACGGAGGTTAAACAAAGTGTTATAATAATAATAATAATAAAAGTTTGTGTGTTTATCAGTCTATTTGCTGTCACGGTTGAAATTTTTACAGTGAGCATGAATATATTAGCCTATAACACTTTACATGTGTGGCAGATACCTACGTCTGAGACAGGACTGGGATGTAAAGTTTTCGGTATACAGCTGTGCAGACAATCTCATAGAGTGCCTTACCTAAGCTATAGAAAGGGTTGGGTAAGTGAAAAATAGATAAGGATAGGTTTACTTCATCTACAGTAGGTACGCTACCTTTGATTATGAAAATAGAATTTTTTTACTTAATTTTTGAAGATGACTGTCTAAATTGGAAATATCAATATTAACTAAATGTATGGCTATGTTGCCAATATAAACAGCACTTGTAAAATAAATATTTAGCCATTGGTTAAGTTTGTCATACAATTTGCTCATTTACGAGTTTTTTACTGTTGCCTCAGATTATGCAACAAGCTGATAAAAACGTCATAAAGAGGAAATAAATACAAGTGAACAGGAATATTGTTATTAAACGTCCAAAACCAAGAAATTATAACCAAAACAATTCAATAAACACTGAAATAAGTGTTCAGTAGTGGTAAACATGATAAGTTAATTTTGAACATGGCAACTTCCATTTTTCATGATTTTTTTAAGGCGATTATCAACAGACTTTGTCAGGTTTGTATTTCAGATGGTGGAATAGAATCTGCTGCTGTTTTTACTACATTCCACAGGCTTACTTTGCTCGAAAACTGCCGGCCACCTTCATAGACCTTCCTTTTGATCATTGCCCAGAGGTTCTCAATGGGATTTAAATCGGGGCTATTCGCTTGCCAGGTCATAATCATTTTTTATTTGAATCCTCCGTCCGCAAGCCAGTTAGTAGTGTACCGTGCTCGGTGTGAGGGAGCGTTATCGTGCTGAAATACCAATTTGGATCTGCGTGCGATAGTCAGCCCATCAAGCCATGGAATCAAGTTGGCTTCAAGAAACTGGCAGAACCTTTCTCCATTCAGTTTAACTCTTTCTGCTACTTGAAATGGACCAATAAGGGTGTCACCTAGACACCTACTATCCCGGCCCAAAGCATTATACTGTACCTCCACAACCTTGTTGACGCTTAAGCCGTGTCTCTTGAGGTGGGTCCTGGAGGACCCATCCAGACGCCCATCCATCTGGACCATCAAGAGTGGCTGTGCTATCGTCAGTAAATATGACATTGGAGAAATCAGTTTTCGTGTTCTCCTCAGCCATTTGACCTATTTTCTTCATGAGTTTTTGTTAGAAGTGGTCGTTTAATTGCCTTTTTCATTTTCCCTAGCTTCTGCAGAACCTCACATCTTGTCTTTCTGCTTAGTATTGGGGTTCCAGCGTCTTCAAATATCGCCTTACTTGTAGTAAGTTGTTTTCTAGCGATAGAAACCTTTAAATGTTGCATAGCTATCCCGAGCAGTCAATTTCCTCGTAGAGGCTCTATCCGGCGTTTTCCAGTTGACCTTACCTTCTATTGCATAAGCTTCAATTGTTGATCACGCTGTAATTCCTTGGAAACTTCGAGTGTTGTCTTACCAAAAGCCAATAACGTGGTCACTTTGATCTTTTCTTCACTTTTTAAACCGCATTTCTTGCCCATGTTGACTAGAAAGGGATATTGCATAATCTGGGGTAACAGCAGAACCCCGTGCGATAAGCAAATGTTGCCAAAACGTTCGAAATTGTCCCTTTTTTACTCTAGTTGTTTTTATAGTTAGGCCTACAACATAGTCTACCTGTGCACTAACTTACTATTCACATTGTAAATGTTTAACACTTCTCTTGAAAAATAATTTAAAAAATTGTAATTGCATAATCAAAGGTAACGCACTGTAGAATACCTAGTAGGCTAGTTGCCTAGTATAACTTATAGGCACACATATTGTTTCCGAATCTCACCCAGGCCACATTTGCTACAGTAGCCAAGGTTTAGCTTTTACCGGTACGGAAATGGATTGCCAAAGCGAAAGATTCATATTAATTGGCTGTATTGTTTCTTAACCGAGAGGAATTAGAAGATCTGTCCCGCTATATGCTTGCGATATTTTTCATTCACAATCAATTAGACAGATCTAAAATGTGAATGCCTATCTTTAATGGCACCTTCATCACCCCTTCCAAACCCGCAGAAAGGAAGTCAATGCATGTTTTACGACTCTATAGGTTCCGCGTCGTGCTGGACAGAGCTGCTTCATGCTCCCATGCCCTCAGGGGTAGCTACCTATATTCTGGCTGGCCCTTTCCCTCCCACAGTATATTTGGGCTTCACGAACCCAACCAAGGGTTCCGAGTGCCTTCTCCGCAGGGTATGTAGCAGCTGGCTGCAGTCCCTGATGAGAAGGCTTTTTTTGTAAAGTTAGGTAGGTTCTCTATAAACTTATTTCCCCGAAGGCTTCTGTTTTGCGAGGTGGGCTGCCGCCTGGTGGTAAGCGACCCATCCCATTGCACTCCTATCTGCTTCCGTGTGGGGGGCCACGAAAGGAACCCCGCGCACGAATGTTCGTTTTCTTTTGTCTTCTTTTCTTTTCGTTTTTCGTCTCCTCCCTGCACCGCACGGCTGACCGATTTCGTTTGGCCGAGCCGTGTGGAGTTGGAGACGCTCGCGCCTGGCATGGTGCACCTGGCCAAGATTGTTCTAATAGAACTTATCTGAGTTCGACTCAACTTGTAAACTATATGACACAAAATTGGATCGCTGCTATATACCTAGTCTTCGTATCAAATACGGCGGGAAAACCCATAGCCTTAATATAACAATAATAATCATGCTCCCATGTTTCATTTTCTCTTCATAAGATCGCGGTGATCACTGTGAGAATACGGAGGCTTGAGCTGGGAATGTAATAAATGTTATGATCCTAGTGAGTATTTTTTATTTTTTTATTCATTTTGGCTATCGGTCCATTTTTTGTCGTACCTAGTTGAAGGAAACGGCGAAAATTAGGTCATAGATACTGGAGATTGTGGTCATTGATCCAGTCGCACCTTGTTTAAAAACGACAGGCGAAAATGAAACCGGGTTGCAGATAATGGCAAACCATAAAGATCTTTACGAAGTTGAGTGCGGTTTATGCGTTGCCAAGTTTCTAAGTCATGCAGTGAAGTTATTTAGTTACTGTTTCTCTTATAGCTCTCTCATGGATCCTGATTGTTTACTTTTTCAATATCAAATTTCTTCTTTTCGCTCGGAATTCACGATGGACAAAGTAAGTAGCTACCTAGTTCAACGAAGCAGTGAGTAAGACTAAGGTATTCTTCAGAATACATTACAATTACGAACAGAAGCGAAGAACACCAGTGTTTCGCTGAAACCATTATTTTTCTCGTACCTGATTCCTTCATTTGATGAAGCAGCTGTTTGTTGGGTCGGAAAAAAAAAGATCACCGAAGTAATATCAGTAGCTATCAACGATACCTACGCAGATTCAGTTCATATTAGTGATACTTGGCTAACTGTCTGCTAGAGGAATTAATTTTTCTTCGTGCATGCTACGGAGAGGAAGAACGACTGCCGACTGCTGCTGCAGATTAGCGAGGAGACCATCCATGATCAGTGAAGAAGTTATCAAAGGCGCTTCAAAGAGCTGATTGCAAAAGCTATTACATGGTGTGCTAGCGCGGCGAGTATCATCAGTTCTCGACGCCCGGGTGCGCTAGTTAGTACCTACCTACTGATACGGTAATGATGATAACCGTAAATATTAGCCCGTTGTATATTTATAACATAATCGAGCTAGAAACCTCGCGGAAACTCATCGTCCGCAGCTTAGCATGAGATAATGCGACAACAGTCTTACCTACTGGCTCCCTCTCCCCTCCGAACAGACCATTCATTCAGGTTACAAACACACGAGCAGAGCTCCACACTGTTGTGATACAGCCTCGTTTTCCCTTCGTAGCGGTGAGCCGTAATTGAGGTATAAAACTACCCAACTTTCTGCAATTACTCGTGCTTGTATAGCCATAATTCAGTAATGTAGGATCCACTGCAGCTCTGTACCTACACAAATTTCAAATGACAGTGTATCAAACGCTGAGTGCCGTCATTTCAGCGTGGTTAACGCTAAACCATCGTTCTTCACGTGCTGCCTAAGAATAAAATAGACATTTCAGCTTTCATAAATATTGAATGTTGGCCATATGTGTACTTGTGTTGGCAGTGTGAGCCCCGTAGGTATAGGCTATATTGTACAATTTATTTACTGCTTGTGTAAATCCTTCAGTGGCCACAAAAATAGACCAGCAGCTATAGTTACCGATAAGATGAACAGTATCCAGTACGGTACTTACTTTATTGTGTGTTAGTACAGTGCCAGTTTGATCGTTCCTTATACTGACACAGCTGCTGCTTTCGAACTTTGCTCTACCTGCTCGCTTGGCCTTCTGCAGCGACAGGCAAGGTCACGCGGACAGCTGATTGACATGTACAAACACGTCCAAGTCTCTTGTGAAACTCGGCTCTGGTGCTTTAATGCGCTTATTGATCCTGATGATAGTAATTATAAAAATACTTACGGGAACGGCTTGTGCAGACATGTTCAGGTCTCTCGAATCTGGTGAGTTTTATTGCAGTTGATATTAATAATAATATTACTACTAATATTATTTGCAATATATATGATTTATTAATGCGATTAGTAGTATATATTAGTGTTATCGTCACGTGGGTACTGGATTGAAGTGAAAATGAAAGAAAATATTGAAGCCATATAGGGAGCCAAAGCTCCTAAAATGACGGCGCCATATAGCCCAGCAGCAAAGAACAGCCCTGGGCTGCCACACTTAAAGGCGAAGTCGATTGGGTTAGGTGCCGGTAATATTCTGTGCCACGCGAAATTAAAGGAAAACCTGACATGATATTAGTAATATAGGTACCGTAACTTTATTGTGCGAAAGTTGGGAGATACCGTACATGCCCTTACGCACGCTAGCTGAACAGCGTTACTGGAAGCATCGCTAGTGGAATAACCGCAAACAAGAATAAGCTTTAACCGAAATAAGCGGTTATTGGAATATTCGGGTAGTACCTACCTACCGTAGCAAGCTATTCGGAGCAAGCGCTAGCTGGAGTAGCCACGAACCAGATTGGGTGCTAACTGCTATGAGAGGTTAATAGAATAATAATCTAACCGAATTTAGTGCAAGCCAACCTAACATAATCTAACACAACCTAGCGTACTCAACCTAATTTAATTCAACGTAGCCCAAACACATATCTTTAATTCACTATGGGCTATAGGTGCTTCGTATAGTTATAAGCGCTTAATCCAGTTCACGGCTATTCCAGTAGCGCTTGTTTAGTTAGCGTGCGGCCATCTCCCCGTTAGGAAATGATGCAAATCTAGAAAAGCAGCAGGTAATGATGAAATTGATAAAAGGTCTGTCTCGGTCACGCTCATCCTATGTTATGGCGAGTTTGTGCCCCCAGGGTACCTACCCCATGGGGAACCTTGCTGCCCTCGTTCTTGCCCACTTGCTTTGTAATGTACTTTCTCTTCTTTCCCCAATTATTGTTCCCATGCTCGTTGACCATGTTTGGGTACATCCTTGTGGATAGGTTCACGCAGCTACCTACCTGTACCCGTAGGTACTATGATTGTTCATTCCTCTTCATCTCTTGAAACACCTTTACAGTGGATAGGGACTCTAAAAAATATAGACAATACCTAATCTGTCGATTACACCCGCCGTAACGATCACTTTGTACGGTAGTTACCTTATATCGCTTTCAAAAATTTCCAAGACTGATTTATTGGAGAAAAGTACATTGACTACATTCGGAAGTTATGTATCAGGGGCACCGGGCACTGATATTTTGGCTCGATGCAGTGCAAGGCCGTAGTGAAAGTAGGTACCCAATCTAAGGGGTAAACATGCAGTCCGTGCGGAAACACACGGCCCGCTAGTGCTTGCTCCATCATCCACACAGACGCGGAAACAGTGACGTACATGTCCTGTTTCTAATACAGCCACGCGTAGCCTACGCTACAGCGGAGGTGTAATGGGCATAAAACACCAAAATAGCATTGCGCTGATTGAACCTAAACATAAAAATATGCACGTATCGCCTGTCAAACGTATGAAGTTGTTTTTCTGGTGATTTCATTGCAAACGATTGAGCACCGTACGTGTGCCTGTAGCTAAATAGTTCCTCTTATCCATAGGCCATTTAATACTATCAATATCTTCTGCATGCTCTCGAACTGTTTACTTCATAGTAGCCAATTAAATGATTTCGTCGTACTCTTAGGTTATAGCCTATAGGTATGAACTCGATATTTCTTCATGCTCTTAACTAGCCTTATTGGCTAGCTAGGCTTTTTCTTTATGAATACCTACTTACATCGGAGCAACAACCCGTGTAGCTTGATTGTAGCCTAATATAATAACATAGCCCGAGTCGTAGACCTCACCATACCTGCCATTCATTTGTGTGGTGAGCGCTGTACCAGAGGAAATCATTTGATTGTCGAGCCGTTATGCAGTATTTTTCTTGCTGTAGCAACGGTATTATTCGTCAGTGTAAATTTGAAACGATATAAATAGTTTGAATGAGTACAGAGGCATAAACTCTGTTATGAATTGGCCGGGATTTAAGGTCCGTCAGAATTTCAGGAGAGGCTCCTTCGCATTTCTGGCATCCGAATTTTGGAGCTTCTATTGAAGTGCTGTACCTACGAAAAGTGACTACCTACTAATTGTGGCAAGAAAGTGCTAATGAAATAAGTTTCACATGAACCACCGCGTTGCTTAGAGTTTTATATACTGTGATACAGTACGTATCCCGAAGTGGACAGATACGGTCCTGCTCAGACCACGCGAGAGTGTCGAACATTGTGACATTTGGCTGCAATATTTTCCATGCCACTTCGGCCAGCATTATCCGGATGTTTTTCTTTAGTCGATTCGGGGCGCGTTCGATTGGGTCGTGAAAGTTAATGTTAACCAAGCTCGCTGAACTTGACTTGTCCGGAACTGCAAACGAAAACTTTGGGTTCCTTACTGTGGATCGTGTTGCAGGTGTTAGAGGAACCTCGTTTATGTTGAAATGACAGAAAATTCCATGTCACAGAATAAGATTGAGTTCTTCGAAGTCTATAAATCTATACAGGGTTAGCTAATGCCTGAAGCTCAATTCAGGGTGTCGAAGCCAACGCACCTGCCTGATAGTGCGAACCAGTCAAGTCTCCAAGGCTTGACTTCGGCGTTCAATCGAACGTGCCTAGGTCGGTTCGTTGTGGATAAATACCATACTCACCTATAGGGTAGATGCTCATGATTTTCCGGTAGGAGATAGTAATAGAATTGCGCAGAGCTACAGTTGTGTAGTTTCAGTACTGTTGCTGTGCTTGTCCTGGACATATGCCTAATTAGGGCCTACTCACCTTAACCCTATTTTCCGATAAGTTATGGTAGCATAGTTGTTCGAAGCTAGTATAGGTATAGTTTGTGTAGTTTCAGTGCTGTTGCTGTGCTTGTCCTGTCATTATTGTTTACCTTAACCTACTTGAAGATATTATAAATCATTGACGTAGTTTGTCCTGCCGCCCTTCAGCCAGCGCACGTCGACGCTAATTCCAATCGACTATAATGACGCCTAGTGATTAGCATTCAATGCTTAGCAATTTCCTTAAATTCATAGCCACCACGTGTTTGACCAGCACCCCTTTTCCGCATTGTGTTTCTACACCCTGGACTTCCATGACCCGATCACACTGAGTTTTCTTAGCGTACTAACATTAAACGCTTTATATTTTCTATGCTCGGCCTTGTCCATGGAAGCGAGTCTGCTTGGAGATTTTATCCTTGTGTTTTGCATGGACTGTCCTTTCTCCTCTTATCCATGACCCTGCATGTGCCTTACCTACCTCTGCAGAGCTGCGCCCTATCCACAAACATAAATCAATGCTTCTGTGGATGGGTATATAGGACGGGAGTAAGGTCTTGCTGCTGCGATTGTATGCGGCACTGTTTACAAGCAGTTGTGGGCGCCCTGGCTCTGCTTGTGCCAACTTGTGCAGGCAGGATGATACGGCGGGTGCTGGCTGGACCTGCACGCTCCGGGTCGTGATTGTGAAATATTGTGCATTGACTTCGTCTGTGTAAGACGTGAACTTGTGAAGTGCTGGTCTTGGACTTTTCAGTTCGTGATTGTGAACTGTACATTGACGTCGTCTAAGCTCGATGTGAACTTTTGAACTACTGGTCTTGGACTTTCAGGGTTGTGATTTTGAAACGTGCATTGACTCGATCTGTGTACGATGTGAACATGTTAGCCTAAGTGTAGGTCTTGGGCACTGTCGATGCGGTTCATGATGTTTCTAGCACTGGTTTCACTGATGCACGACGTACACATGCTTGTTGATGACGTTTTGAATCGTGATTGTTATAATTCGAGCAGGACGTACGGTACCTATATGGGGTGCTGGTTTTGGACTCTCCTCTATGGTCTCGACAGTGATCTGTAGCTCGAGCACGACGCGTGGGGTGTCGATTTAAGACGCTCCTGGTCGTGATTGCGATATGCTGAGCACGACGTGTGCGGTACCTACTGATCCTAAACTCTCCGGATCGTGATTGCTTTTATCGAGCACGACGTATGGATTCTGGATTTGGACGCTCCGCGTCTTGGTTGTGATCTATCGAGGATTGACTTCGTTTATGCACGACATGAGTGCCTGTCTGCCTGTCTTAGACTCTTATTAAATAAGAGTCGTGTTGATGATATACTTATGCTATTGGTTCGTGTAGGGTTTTTGTCGGGCGCTTGGGATCGTGATTATGATATTTCGCGGGTGTGTGGGGTGCTTGTCGTGGACGATTGACATCGTGATAGTGATATATAGCAGGTGTCTGGGCAGGGTTGGCTGGTTTAAACCAAATAAAAAAACCACGGTTTAGACCAACCAAAAAACATGTTTTTTTTTATTCAACTTATTTTGTTTTAATTCATAAACATTGCAAAATAAAGTTTTACTTCAAGAAAGTATAAAATTTTGGTCACACAACTGAAAGGATGGGGTAATGTGTTTCTTTTCAGGAATCCTTTTGAGTGTTAGGACAGTTAGGGTCAGTTATTGCTTATGTTTATTAGAAACCTATAACTTATTGAATTGTTTGTTATTTCATTTCAAAGATGCATGTCTAATAATATTCTGGTAAGCTAGAAGCTACTGAAAATTATTAGTAGTAGCTATAGGCCTATAGCCTAGTTGCCATTACAAGCTAGTGAGTTCATGAGAAGGATGTAGGCATATAGCTGTTTCACTTTTTTCAGTTCAATAGCTACTCTGTCATCAATTAGCTAGTAGCTTAATATTTCTGTCAAGTTATTGTAATTTGAAGGGCTCTCAAGTTTTTCAAATGATTTTATAATGCTTTATTACATCATAGCATTTCTGCAGTTTGGATATTAAATGTAGCCATAGCAAATACAGGTAGGTACTGTATTCTGCTAACTGTGAAATGAAGTGACTAAGATTGTTGATGAATAGCTAGCTACATGTGTTTACACAGAAGAAAACCCTTTAAATGTTGGGGTAAAGTTCCTAGGCCCGTGTAAAAAACAACGAAATATTAAAATTATTTTTTTTCGTTTTTACAAAAAACATGTTTTTGGTTTGAACAACAAAAAAAATATGGTTTTGCCAACCCTGTGTGTGGGTGTTAGTCTTGGACGATTGGGATCGTGATGATGGTACATATGTCGAAGGTGTGTGAGGTGTTTGTCTTTCAAGGTGTGACACACCTATGCACTTGCATATTGTGTCATTTTTTTCTAATTCATTCGTAATCAATTGCATAAACTCGTTTACTAATCGCTCAGTTCATATTTTGTCATGCAAATAGCTTATGCATATATATATATATATATCAGATGCTGTACACTAAACAGGCAACACATGCCGATATGTTTCGCCATGGAAAATGTTTAAAAGTACTGACTGATGAAGTCATTATCTTTCAGTCCATATTTACCTCCGCCAAGGAGGTTATGTTTTCGTCGGCTTCGTCTGTCTGTCTGTCGGTCATCAAGATAACTGAAAACTTTATTGACGGATTTGGACAAAATTTGCAGGGTTCGTTAGGTATCTTGAGAGGACCAGAGAATTAACTTTTGGTGAAGATCCGTCCATTCGTTTGTTTGTTTGTCTGCCTCATTTTTCTCAATGCCATAACTTAAAAAGTTATGGACGGATTTTTATTAAATTTACATGAGTTGTTAGGTATATTACGAAGAGTGATTAACCAAATTTTTGTAATGATCCGTTTGTTCGTCACTGTTTTTTATTTTATGCTTGTTAGCACAATAACTCAAAAAATAATGAATGGATCTTCATGAAAATTATAGCAGTTGTTAGTAATGTTAAAAGAGATAAATGATCAAATTTTGGTGCAGATCGGTTTGTTCGTTTGTATGTTTGACTCGTGTTTGTCATAATGTTTGTTAGGAGCATAACTCATAAGTTATGAACGGATCTTAAAAAAAAATGTTAACACTATTGAAGGGCATAAATGATTAGATTTTGGTGTTGATACAAAGAAAATCATGTTCTCAGAACCAATTTTATTTTTTCGTAACCATTGCCTTGCTTGGCGGAGGTATGCGCTCTCAGAGTGCTCTAGTTTATCTTGGAATATATTAATGGATGCCGTACAACCAAACAAACGAAACATGTTATATTACAGTCTATGTTTCATAATAGGATATGATATTCCAAGGGATCTTGTACAACCGGAAGAACTAATGGGATAATCGTTCCTTACATTGCTGTAGAGTCTTTGATAATGTTGGAGCTGTCAAGATATAGTGGAACAAAAGAATATACAAGCTACTTTGATGCATAGGTGCATCTGTGTGTACATATGTATATTTGTCGCTTGCAATTAAGATTATAGTTCATTGTGTGCTGTAATTAGCTTTTGTTAGCGCCAACTCAGTCCAGTATATACCAACTGTTACAAGGACAGATCTTGTTCTGATATGGCGGCATGATTATAGCGACCGCCACAACTCTCGTCTGTTGGTAGCTACGGAGGATTGACCTCTTTTTGCTAAGGGGCTAAGGGGAGAGAACGAGCTAACAGACGCCTTCCTTTCTTATTTATACGTACTTCACCTCCACCCCTTCCATTCTTGTTTATTTATGGCTACGTACTTCGCGTCCACCCTTATTCACTTTTCACGACATGGAAGGTTGTTGCAGTTACCTACCAATTGTGCTCATATTAATAATATATGGTAAGGACATTTAGCTAAATGAAGAGACTTTATAATCTTAAGTAACGCCTTACTAAATAATTTTTCGACGAGTATCCTGTAGATATTCGATGCGTCCCTTTAAAATATCGGATAAATGCCAGTGATTTTTGCATAGGCCTAGTGAATATTACTCTCATTTACTGTGCACGTAGATACTTCAACGCGATTTTCTTGTTCTAGTTTTCTAGACTTTTTGTTATAGGTATACATATAATTACATATCGTGCTTAATACTAGAAACAAGTACATGTTGCTCTGTAGCAGAATAAAATCATTCAATTAACTCCTGTCACTCTCATTTAGGCTATGGCATACGAACGAACACGTCTTCTCAGTTTATATTTTATATTTTTCGCTGTGAAAGTGTTACAGTAGCTAACACTCGTGTTTAGCGAGGCGCGCTCATTTGCGTGGTGTTCCCCAAAGTTACCTTGGCCTAGTGGGTCGGTAATGTTTATATTTATCGATGTAGCTATTTCTTATTTAGTAGTTCATTTTTACCTTTTAAGTATTCTGAAATGTTTTTAAGTGCCTAGCTATAGTTTGGGGCCCCTTCGAGATGAAATGAAAGGGAAATCAATTGGAAATGCGACTGCCCGCGGCACATTATTTCACCTTACTTCAAGAACA
The DNA here is from genome assembly GCA_001587735.2 of Parhyale hawaiensis. Lineage (NCBI taxonomy): Eukaryota > Metazoa > Arthropoda > Malacostraca > Amphipoda > Hyalidae > Parhyale > Parhyale hawaiensis. The sequence continues at coordinate 1,434,331 of LQNS02278164.1, forward strand.
ACGGTCTTAAGTTTAGGTAGGTTATCTATACAGTTTTCTTTCACGCACAATTTGCTACCCTCTACTGTACTACTACTACTACTGTTTCTTTTTTTTTTTTTGTTCTCTCTTCTTTCTCGATACACTCTTCCTGGGACGGGGTGTTTTGTACATAAGCTTCTCGTAGTTCTGGACCGACTACGCATTAATTCCTTCATTCCTCTTCTTCTCCTTTGCTAGTGGCTGTAGGGAGGTTCATATTCATATTAACGTTTTCCCCTACCATAAGTTGGAGAACTGCTTTTCATTATAGGCTAGCCAAATAATTTTTTTACTTCTTATTCCTTGGTTTTTATGTTTCTTCTTCAGTCTAGCTCTTTCAATTGGGTGGATTTTTAATCATATTATGAAACTAGAACGCATCGGTGGCGTAAGACCATCAGCCGCGGTAGGGGCAAATTCAACGAAGTCATTTTTGATGAACGAGGCTAGGGCACAGCCGAAGGCAAATTCGCTGCGGCAGAGAAAATTGAACGCCGTCCTTTTTTATGGCCAGCTAGGCCCAGTTTTTGACATGGGTCACATCTAAGGCAACCCACCAAACTCCCTACAAAAATTATGAAGATTGCTCAACTCCTTCGACCACTTTCTTTTGGTGGACAGACATACAAATATATATATATACATATTTACTTAAATCTTCAACGAAAACATTATCACCGCTCTCACTTTGTTCGCGGGTGATAAAAAGCGCTTTCTGTGTGGAATTTCAACGCCTTGTTCAAAATAGCACTTAAGGCACGGAAAAATGCACATTCGTCTTCACCGTTGAAAGGATTAAGCTTTATTACGTAGCTAACGATCTTCGTTTGAAGCAAAAGAGTGCAGTTCTGATGCTGTGGTGGGAGCAGTCAGCGCGCTCTGTCCCTAACAAAGTTGGGGCCGCCGCGGTGCCGCACAGAAATTGAATTATGACTTTAGTTTCTGCGGCGGCCCTGATTTTTGGTAGAGATGTGCGTATTGTAAGCTACAAGCATTTCAAAATCCTGTTTTTTTCCAGCGCAGCTCAGTATATGTTTATGTATTTTCTGTAAATGATCTTTAGCTATTTTTTCTAACACTGTGTATTGGCCGTATGCTTCTCACAGCCTGTTATCAACATCCTGTCCCATATGCCACGCTGCCTTTACTCGAACTGTATCGCTTCGTCTTCAGTCGTGCTTGTGTATATAGTGGCGGTGTCTCCTGCTAATGAATGGGTGAGTATTTAGAGACGTGTTCTGTTGCTGCCTTGTCGCAATTCCGTATTATTTTCTATAGTGCTGGATATAAAACTTGTCAGTAAAAGTGTTAGAACGAGACTTGAAACGCGGGGAAGTAGGTAGCACAAGTTTGGCCAATTTCTAAAATGCATAAAACATAATGTAGCTCCATCTCCTTTGCGATCGCGCTTTGCTATTTTCATGTGCAGAATTATTTGTAATTTTTATATGCTCAAATTTTCTGTTAATTCTATAATAAGTACATTATGTCACAGTTTGACTTAGGCAGTCCTGTCGTACTGTTAGGCAAGCTACCGTAGTCATACTGACTTGATGAAGTTGGTCATGTGTGATGGTATAGGCTAATTGCGTTACTAATTGCCGTGCATTAAGTGCCGCTCACCCTATTTAGCATGTATTCTATGTTCTGTTAATTTTACTCTTAACTTCTTCCTCTCGTGAACGATAGATATAAAACTGGTAAACTCTAGAGTTGCAGAATTAATTGCAGGGAGTTGGGGTCGGACGCCCGCTAACCCTGAAGAGTCAGAGTCAGAATGAATTTAGTACTTTTTACCTTTGTAAATTATCATTTCTTAAAGGAGACGGAGTCGTAGGAGGTGGGTGGTTTTTGGGTGCAAGCATGAGTCGGACACCTACCAATCCCAGGGGTCAGCCAGATATTTGACCTTGGCATGCAACGAGCTGCGCAGCTTTGTTTTGAACGAATACGACCTTCATAATTGTCAAAATGCTTTCTGTTCTTCCTAGTCCTCGTAATATTTGCCGCTTTGTTTACATATATATTTATATACCGTACGTAAAGTGTCATTGAAAATGTGCCCATATTTGCAAATTCTTGATTCAACATCTCGTGTTTCCTAATTTTTTGCTGTCATCAAGTAATAGCTAGTTCACCTATAGTGCAGTGCAAAAATTCTCGTCTATCGGTATTAAGTGTAGATATTTTTCGAGACGTGACCAGTACGGAAATAACTAAGGCGCGTATACTTCCAGTATTCGTTTGGAAGCCTACTGAAAAGTATTAGTACTTATACTGTATGTAAGGAAGTTTGGTAGCCTACTGAAAAAGTACCGGTACTTATATATAAGAGCATAGATGATTGTGTGCAAAATTTCTGATTCGTCAAAGAATAAGGTTAAACCATAAATAATCTTTATATTATTTGTCTTCTCGCGATTCCTGTTGTCAATTTTCACTTGTTGAAAAGTAAAGTGTTTATTTTATTTGTTATTAAACATGTTAATAATTAGAGCGTTTTGGTTTAGCTATATAATAACCTAAGCACCCACTGCAAACTAGACATTAAATAATCGAAATGTCCTTGTTAAAATAACAATGAAAAGTCCCTCATTAATATCATAACAAAGATATCTTTGTAACTAGAATAACCGAAAAACCGTCGTAAATATAATAACCGAAAATCCGTCGTTAATATCCTAGGTATTAACTGAAAAGCCCTCGTTACATATAATCATGATGAAGATGGTCTCCTTGACAATAAGTGAATTGTCCTCGTTGATCCTGCCAAGCACGGCCTCGTCAGCAACCCACAACTGGGGTAGGAGGAGGAGGGGTCCCCAGGGCTCTCGTTACCACCTGCGTAGTGTCAGGTGAGCACTAATTTGCTGACGCAGCTGCTGCTCCAGCTGGCCAGTTTCAAGGTCACTTTATTATGGCCTATTGTATTACCAAGGCTACGCCGAAAG
>LQNS02278164.1:1438731-1455743 GCA_001587735.2 Parhyale hawaiensis
GTGGCGGTGGGTCCTGGCTTAGAATCTATGGAGCTCCCGATGGGATGATAAGCTTATGGACGTCACCCAGGAAATTGAATACTTTGTATTTTTTTAACTCTAGATACTTAGCTTGCTAATCTACCTTTTTTTGCCCGAATAGTTCATTAGAACTAATAAGGGGCTTGAAAATTTTGTCATGAAGTACTTTTTTTTCCGTATCTTACTTCACTAATGTATGTTCTGAATTGCTTTTTATTTGTATCGAATTTTCAATAAATATTATTATTATTATTATTATTATTATTATTATTATTATTATTATTATAGCAAGGTCCACGGTTTACTGAAGGGTAACTAAGCTAAGTGCGCGAGTGCAAAAGTTGGCGGGCGGGAATCTGACGTGGCCTGGCACTGGCTGGCTGACGAGATCACTGGCATTTTAGATACCCTTCTGGTAGACACACGGTTGTGTTTGCGTGGCCACAACGAAACGGTTAGACGCTGTGAAGTGGAAATGTAAAGACAGACGACTATCGTGTGCAGCGGGCTTTTAGGGTGCGTTCGATTGGCCTGCAAAATTACAATTTCGAGGCTTAACTTGTCGGTACTTTAGACATGAGCATCGGACAAGTGTCACATCCCTCGAAGTTTTAATTTTACTTGCGATCCAACTCCCCCTTTCTCTAAGGAGGCAAAACTCTGGTGCAGTACTCACTCCGCTGTCGCTGAAAATGAAGAAATTGCGTAGACAGGTTTTCGTGGTTCATGCCCACAATCGTGATTCTACTACGAAGTGCCAACTGTTCGTTCCATGAAACCCTTGCTATGTGCTAAATATGTCATCACTGCTAAATTAGCACTGAATATCAGAGTGCTAAACAACTGCAGTTACAAATCAAGTCTCTTGCATCCGATGGGAAAGATGGGCGACAGTCTGTGCTGTAGCTTGTATAAACTTGACAAATAGCCGTTTACATGACTAGTAGGTGGGTACTCAAGTCGTCCCAGTTCAAACTGTTAGCTTCGAATGCAGACGCCTGCCTGATCTTTGATTTTATTGCAAATGTCACAAGGGAGGAGCGCCGCCAACTCTTCCTCAGCTGAACAGTACAGCTTTCTTTTGCTCACAGAACGTAGGGCGAGAATGAGATTTCTATTAATCTTTGAATTGATCGACCACTGTCAATGAAGACAGTACCTCATGCGTCAGTTCTATCCAAGATACCGGATACATAGGCTACACATATTTATGAACAGCTAAGTGCACATAGCCTACCGTGCATAAATGAGCATTGGCCTTCATTTACTGCTCTCTGTAGCAAAGTGACAGTTGTGCTGTATAGGCTACGGTGTTGGGCTCTCTTCGAGTGTCTGCTCTCTGCTTGCGATACCGTATCTATTTGTACGGGGTTCACTGCTTCTCAGATTTTTGTCGTGGAGGTTATCCTATGTTGCGGATTGCGGATTTCCGCGTCGTTTCTATGTTATTGGAAGTAACGTGTTAGATTTCAGCGTTGTCAATTTAAATGATTAGAATATCAGTGCACCCTGACGGCGAAAAATTAAAGGGAGCCCTTCCTTGTTCATGTCCTTGGTCCTGATTTAGCCTAAGAGGTTACAGCGCACTCACCTGCTTCATCTTTCATTTCAGATATCAGATGAAATAGTTCTGTTAAGTGCTCTTCGGCACAGTACTAGGTATACTTTTTTCGCCATGATTGACGACACAGAAAAATTTATAAACTTCTACCTCGGAATTGGCTAACAGCTGCGGTCCGTGTCCCGGCCGTAGCCAAGAAATATACGGTTGAAGTCGCTAGATGTCACTTCTGCGGTGCAGTCGCTCCATTGGCAAGTTCCACTTCCAAAGCAGCTCAGCCTTAGGGGAAAAAAATCTTTGAAGTGTCTCCAAAAAATAAACAGATGAATGAATAAACAAGTAAGAGCACATTGATGTTATTGTGCTCGATTTCTGCAATCATGTCCAAAAATATACAATATAATACAGACCGATGTGTATTTATCTGTTTGTTTGTTTGTTTATCTGTCCATTTTCTGTCACGTTTTAACAAAACAGACAGGTGGAAATTTACTCAGGTTGGAGGTTGTTCATGGTCATCCTGTCAAGCTTAGGCTAATTGAAAACTGATTGGTAGAAAATAGGCCATGTTGCAGATGATGGCAGACGTATCTTACTTAATCAACGACATTTGAAATTAAAATAATGAAGATAGCTAAAGCTTCTCCTAGCGCTGCCCTGCCAGCGCTGTCATGGAGTCTGATTCGTACGATTATTACCTTCTGTATACAACGAATCTATGACAAAAATGAAAATATAGAGTAACCTTATATTTGAATGCACTTCTCTTTCATTGTCGAAGTTGAGATCAAAGCACTGAAGAGGCCTGAAGCTCCCATTAGCAATCTGATGCATCTTGATTTGTAGTTTCTAGCCACAGATAAATTTAGTTGCATCAGCTATTCTTTCAACTTTGATGCAATTGTCGACGAAACAGCTTTCAATAACCAAAAAACCATCGGACAATATATCGTCGGGTATCTCTGATACCAAATCGAATCAATAATTACCTCCGCCAAGGAAGTATGTTTTAGTCGGGTTTGTCTTTCTGTGTGTCTGTCTCTTTGTCTGTCACCAAGATAACTCAAGAAGTTATGAACGGATTTTGACGAAATATACAGGGATTGTTAGGTATGTTAAGAGGAGCATATGATTAACTTTAGGTGAAGATCCGTCTATCCGTTTGTTTGTCTGCCTCATTTTTCTCAATGTCATAACTCAAAAAGTAATGGATGGATTTTTATGAAATGTACATGAGTTGTTAGGTAGCTAGCTATATCACAAAACGTAAATGACCTAATTTTTGTGATGATCTGTTTGTTCTTATGTTTGATGCTGTGTTTGATTTCATGTTTGTTAGCGCTATAACTCAAAAAGTTTTGAGTGAATATGAAACTTACAAGAATTGTTAGTAGTGTTGAAAGACATGAATCAATAAATTTTGGTGCAGATTGGCTGTTTTGTTTCAATGTTAGCGTTGTGTTTGTCATAGTGTTTGTTACGCTATAACTCAAAAAGTTTTGAATGGATCTTTATGAAATTTGAAGGAGTTGTTAATAACGTTAAAAGGCAAAACTGGTTAAATTTTGGAGGCGATCACTTGATTCGTTTCTATGTTTGAGTTGTGTTTGTCATAATGTTTGTTACGCAATAACTCAAAAACTTTGAATGGATCTTCATGAAATTTGCAGGAGTTGTTAGTAATGTTTAAAGATATAAATGACTAAATTTTGGTGCAGATCGGTTGGTTCGTTTGTATGTTTGACTTACGTTTGTCATAATGATTGCTAGCAGCATAACTCAAGCAGTTATGTAAGGATCTTCAAAACTAGAGCACCCTGAGAGCGTATACCTCCGCCTAGCAAGGTAACGGTTTCGAAAAACTAAAATTGGTTCTGAGACTATGATTTTCTTTGTATCAACACCAAAATCTAATCATTTGTGCCCTTCAATAGTGTTAACAGCTTCTGTTTTTTTTTTTTTTGAAGATCCGTTCATAACTTTTTGAGTTATGCTGCTAACAAGCGTTTTGACAAACATGAGTCAAACATACAAACGAATAAACCGATCTGCACGAAAATTTAGTCATTTATGTCTTTTAACTTTACCAAGAACTCCGATAAATTTCATAAAAATCCATTCATTATTTTTTGAGTTATTGTACTAGCAAGCATAAAATTAAAAACAGTGACAAACGAACGAACAAACGGATCGTTACAAAAATTTGGTCATCGGCTCTTCGTAACATAACTAACAATTTGTGTGAATTTCATAAAAATCCATCCATCACTTTTTCAGTTATAGCATTGAGAAAAATTAGGCAGACAAACAAACGAACGGAGGACGAATCTTCACCAAAAGTTGATCATCTATTCCCCTTAACATTATTAACAATCCCTGTAAATTTCGTCAAAATCGGTCCAAAATTTTTGAGTTCTCTTGATGACAGACAAACTCACAGATTCACAGACAGACATATCCGACGAAAACATAACCTCCTTGGCGGAGGTAAAAATTGTAGAAGCTGTTAATACTATTACAAGGCACAAATGATTAGATTTTGGAGGTGATACAAAAGAAATCATGGTTTTAGAGCCAATTTAACTTTTTCGTTACCGCTGCCTTACTTGGCGGAGGTACCTATGCGCTCTCAAAGTGCTCTAGCTTTCTATGTTGCTGAAATGCCTGCAAAAGTATTTTTTTTTTCATGCCAGTAAAAGAAAATAAGAGTGTCTATGTTCAATGACTCTGAAGCCGGGAACGCTCATCTGCATGATCTTTAAAGTTAGTCATTGTATGATGGAAAGCATAATTAATGCAGCAGGATCAACGCAAATTCTTCGCTGTCACTTATGACAGCGCGGGCCCTCTAGTACCTAGGTTAGAAAACAGACTGACCCTGCCCTCAAAGATGATGGCGAAGAATTAACGATTGTACCTCTTCATTGATTATATTTGGGCCGTGATTTGGTTATGAAAGATACATTGCACCCACCAACTTTATTGGTTAAAACACATGGGTTTGATCGATAGGCCCTCTTGGTTCTTCTAGGCCCTCTTGGTTCTTCTGCACATAAGAATTTTCTTTTCCGTTTAGCAACATGCATCGATAGGAGCCATTTAAGTCGACAGCTAAGCATAATTAAAAAAACCTGCATCTGCGTATCATTGACACCTTCTCGTATTTACTGGTGTTGCACATGTAAACACCCAGTTTCGGTTGAACAAGAAGCTTTATCAGGGTAAGGAATTTAGTTGGAAAAATTGTAATGAAATCTCCCGTCAGTCCCGTGTTCTTTGCCCCATGCTTGCAATTCGTGGTTTACTCTCACGAAATTGCATCATGGATCTCAATTTACGCATGAAGTTCTCACGAAATAGAATTCGATTGGGAAGACAGTGATAATCTGGAACCATATGTCCGTTGAAAAGTAGCCTTCTTCAGAAGTCTTCAATTTGCCCTTTCAATTTTGAAGTTTCCTTGCGTCGGCCAAGTTTTGCTGCTTTATTTTCGCGTATTGTCCCCAGAACTTGACCCGAAAGATACAAGTGCAGTAGGTGTGTGTATTCTTTCATAATGTGATTGGTGCAAATTCCTTGTAGTGAAACGACACAGTCGAAGTTTATGAGGAGGTTAAGCAACTCGTTAATTCTTTTAAATTCGGGCGGCGTGACTGAGGCTCCCTGCGCAGCTCTTGCAGTCTGGTCGCATGCGCTTGTGCCCGACCTTGGTGCTTCCAGGTGCTGGCTTCCTGGTAGTTCTTGCCCGCGTCAGTTCTTTCCCAGCCATTACCAGTGCCATCCTCTGTCTTCTCGTCTGCCCGTCCTGTCCTAGTCACTGTCTGCCAGCTCATGTCTAATCGCTCTGTCCATTAATTACGACCAGTCTCTTCTATCCTCATCCACTCATTCCATGTCGTCCATTGACGTTCCTCCCATCCCTTGTTTGTTTTCTGTCCAATTTTAACTTTTTCTTACCTCCCCATATTCTCGTCGCATGCCGTCCATTGAAACTCGAACCATTTATCTCGTTTGCCCCGTTCTGTTCATTTTAACCTACTGAAAATCGCCCCATCCTGACCGTCGAGTCTTAGACGCACCTGTTCTGTTTCGTGCCTAGGATGCCTCCGTACATTCCTTCAATACTGCAGCCGAGTGCACCCGAGATACCGCAGGTGATTGGCCTGTGCCATTTGGGTAACTACCAATCGGGAAGTCTGCCGGCGTTTCCCGCATTTCATTGCCGAATTCCTTTCATCATTTCGAAATCACTTCATCATTACCGCCTTTGAGCTATTTTGATAATGAAAAATGTCTCCGCGTCGGGCAATTCTGGTGTTGAAAATTGCCAGTTGGCGACCCAGACCGCCGGGGCAAGTGCTAATCGGGAAGGAAGTCTGCCTGCATTTCCCACGTTCCTCAAGTGTCCAGCCTGCATGACATCGTCAAGGTGATCCTCTTCTGCCCGCTGATGAAACTCTCTCTTCATATCGTCTATTGTGCAATGGACTTCCGATACAAAGCACGACTTGCTGACAAGCTTTGTTCTGTTTCTAATGCTTCTCCGACTTGTCCATTACCATGAGTCTCGTTACTCCGTGCATGGGAGTAATATACTTCGGGACATGCTATGTTTCCCTTCCGTTTACTTGCTTGAAACACTGTTGCCCTAGTCCCGAATGGCTCAAACTAGTTGCATATGAGGAGTCACATGGACCGATTCGGTCACATAGACCGATTCGGCAGGACCCGAGTCCTGCCAGTGTTCGATTTCGTCGTCTTGGACCCCCAAACTGACTCGGACTCGTTTCTTAACAAAATAGGCCAATATTCACCGACTCCCACTCTGACGCCCGTGACGAGCCAGTAGCCCACTCCGACTCCTGGCCTCCCAAAGCGTCCGACTCTGCTCCCTCATAATAGGCATTTTATTTATAATAATGCAATGTTTGACTTCATGTTTTTGCTAGCGGCGAGTACAGTTTCGCTTTCTCTGCGCATGTCGGCAATGGCGAAGTTTTATTACGCGGAAAACGTGGCTGCTTGCGTCACGCTCCGGGTTAGTATCGGTCGCATAAAGGTAGGTCGTACTTCCAGGGGGACTCCATATATAGGTTACCATGATGTGAAATTTTTTTCTTCTTCATCCTGAGAAAGAGGAGAGTAATGTTTTGTACAGGTTTAAATGGTTGCGCATATGCCGTTTTCGATATTTCAATCAAGTACCTCGCAAACAGGCGCAGTGTATATTCGCAGTAACCATAGAAGATTTCTACCTTGCAGCCGTCTGCAAGTATAATTTATTTGGGGTCATATTTTACGGCACCTGGACCAGCTATAGCTGTTCTGTTCCACAGTTGGTCCACATACGTGCTATTAAGCGTCCGATTGTTGTGTTATGTCGCTGTAACACAACTGTGCGTGACTACCAATAGATTGGCTAAAATGTTTAATCGCCAAGTTATCTGGCCTTGCCAGTGTCGCTAATAGAGTACCGGTCGTCTCCCCCAATTTGGAATGCAGGCAGTGGAACTTGGTAAAACTGTGCTCTTTTCTGCCGTTGAAATGCGACTCAGCAGCAGCACTATGGGGGATTCAGAGTACAACTAGCTAATAGCTAAGGACTAAAAGGTCCGTGTGTGAACCCGCTTCTAACAGGAATCGAAGTCCCAGGGTTGTGCAAACTTTTGTACAGCGAAAGCCACGACACTCATGTACGAACCTCCAGGTCGTGCTGACATGACTTGCATTGCCGTCACCGTTACCTACCTGGCGAGGGTCTCACATGTGCCGAGGTGCTGCTGGTCAGGTGCATCTCTGTGCACATGCACGCATCGTGCTGCTGTACCATCACGCGCTGTGCTGCTGCCTGTGCACGTGCCCCTCTGCTGGTACGTACGTACATACATACATACATACATGGCATGTGCACCATTATTGTGCAGCACATGTACTGCCTTATGGTTATGGCAGAGTGTTAGTAGATATTTTACGAATTGGAACGTTTTTTTTTAAGTGTTGATGACATTGCGAAAAGATTTCAGTCATGTCAGTATTATAAGAGATGTTTTTTCCACTTTATACCTACTACCTTCAATGCGATCTGGTGATAGTAATGGCACTGATAAAATACCGGTAAATTGCTATTCATTTAGATAAAAAAAAATGGTATCAGAGCAGTAGGCAACGCTTGGGTGCCTTACCAGTGCATAATTTTATTGTTTTTATTACTACAGGAAGCGTAATTTTGTGTCTTACGCAGTGTGACGAGATCTCCTTGTTATGGCAGCGAGACCTTTGTTTTTATCGTATACAAATTAGACAGCGCGGCGAGTTACGACGTGTTTCCATGTCATTGTTGTCGCGGCCATTCTCTGACCGCCGTATTGGGTGAATTCTTAACTTAAAATGTCACTTTGACGTATATTTTTCCAATGTTTCAGTGCCACGTTGTTGGCCCTTACCGTTAAGGTGCCAAGGGCTCCACGTACGTAGGTACCGTATCCATTTTACTGGATTTTTGTTTTACCCATTACTTCCTTCGTGCCTTAATTAAGCATTCACTTATCGTAAGGCCAGTTCACACGTACTGTACTGGGCATTTCGAACCCGTAATTTCAGCTAATTGTTGCTGTGTTTAGTAAACATCAGAGAGAAAATTACACAGTTTTCCTATTTCTAATTCTCACTGCTTATTTGAAGCTCAGAAACCTAATAAGCGATACTTGCTAGCGCCAATTTGCCGGACGGCTAACATTCTACAATATCTTTTGGAAGACACCCCGTTGCGATTTTAAGCGCACAAAAATACAGTCTGACGGTTAGCTGAGCGGACATGTTTTTATAAGACACACGTGTGAACCAACCTTTAGTATTGGCACCGTATGTCTCTCTTTGCGTATGCGACCATTGGTCATTAAATCCCTCTCGGAAAATCGTTCGCATTTCTCCGATATTATAAGCAAGATCCCACCATACAGCTACCATCAGGTATCGCCTCCAAATTGCTGATTGTGTTGAGGGATAAATCTGTAGCGTCGTGATGCTAAGACTATTCAATAGAAAATATTATGTTATCAAAATATTGCTAAGTGTTTCTAAATTAAAATGGTCCCAAAAGTAATATAATTAATTATTGAGTCCCATATAAGACCAATGTGTAGCGAAGCCACTTATCGAGACTAACTAAAACTATACATCTAGTAGGAATAGCGTTGCTTGAACCATCTTGCACAAGGTATTCTGGGTCCAGAAGGGGTTAGCACTGCCACGACCATCAATAGTGACGCCGCCACTGGGATTGCTCTGCCCTCGTTCACATAGGCCGAGTGCACCAATACTAGTATAAATAGTTGCTCTTCGTTGTGACATTCTTGTAACATTGCGATAGTTCCTTGCTAGGGTTACTTAGTTAGCAATAGCTTTAGCATTATTAGAATGTGTTTGGGTCGCTCATTGCCTTGAGGTAATTTTTTCTGCTTAGCCATCGTTTTTCGAAATTTGAGTCATTAGCTCCGCAAGATTAATTTCTCAGCCGTCTCAATTTTGATCGATGAATTCCCAAAATTTAATATTCAAAGTAACGAATCCAACGCTTAGCCTACTACTGAACACTCGCGGAGATGGTAATGATGAGGTTTAGTGACGTAGATTACTTTTATGAAAATGGGCCGATGGGACGCGCCAATAGTGTTCAATCTCCAGTTGTGTGGCGTATATATATATATATATATGTATATAAATACAAAAATCTAGTCAGGATTCGATCCGGGGACCTAGAGATTACTACGCCGCCACTCTTGCCACTAAGCCACAAACAGCTAAAAGCAACACAAGCACGCAAGGTACTTGTGTTGCCCGCTGCATCAGTGCAAAGATATTAAGGCAGAGCCGTACGTGTATGAGGGAGCTCATCCGTCTACCCTGAGTAATTAATAACGTGAGAGATCTCACAGTTTCTCGGTCCCCAGATCTCTAGGTCCCCGGATCGAATCCTGACTCGATTCTTTGTATTTATTCTAAAAAACACAAGGGCGGACGGAGAGCCCCCTGTCTGGATAATACCAGGTGTTGACGGGACGAGAAACTGTGATATATATATATATATATATATATATATATATATATATATATATAGGCTATATACGTATTATTACGTGTGTGGAAGGAGATAGCGTACCGGGTCGCCATTCATTGACACCAGGCTTTCCAAACCGGAGGATTGCGATCCTTTCGAGAGAAGGGGGTGGAGGCGTAGCCTTGCTAGTTATAGTTTCTTTGTATGGGAGATAATGCCTTTCTGTAAAAGAAAAATGTAAAGCTAGTAGGGGTCGTGCGATCCGATTTTGAGTAAGGAGTCTCGAATCCCAAAAAAACATTGGGATCCGTTGATTTATAGCGTCCAGTGCACTGTCTCTCCGTGCCCGGGGCACCTCAGGTGCAAGTGTCGTGCCCCAAACATGGGAAAGCCATCTGGCCCTTGTGTAGGTAATTGCGCACTTGATCACTTCCCCATCACGTACGTCGCCGACTTCCGCCATCGAAAGGGCTCGTATCGATTTGCCCCAGGCATCCTTTTGCTTCTTGTGTCAACACGCGTTTTGATTTTGGTCCCATCAAAATAGAGTTTGCACTGAACAGTTTGTGGAATGTGTGAAAGCGGAAGGCCTGCTCAAAATCGTAATCAAATAAATTGAATGCTTGTAAAGGTCCCTTTATCCCCTTTGGCACTGATTGCACATTTCAGCGCCAGCAGCAGCAGCAGCAGCAGAAGAGTTTTGATCAATATGATCAGCGCGTTGTTTTTTTCCTCTGGAATCGTGGCCAGCATATTTAAGTGCCCCTCTAAACGTAGGTAGTGTTAGTAGCTGTATTATATACCTATGTAAGTCCTGAATTAAACTGTTCAGGTGAGCTTAAGTGACTAATATGAAGTTATATTGTCCATGAGCTCCTAAAAATATTTTGTAATAGCCGAGTTTTCGTACCGAAAGGGTTGGGTCGTCTTCGCATGACACTTTTCTGGTCACCATGGCTACTACCGGTACTGTCTGATATTGAGGTAGCCTTCTGAATATTTTGTGCCCGTGTGAACACGACTGTTTGTCTACCAAGAGATTAGCGAAAAGGTTAGCTGTCACGTCAGGTGGGATTGTAACTGTCTTCAGTGAAGCTTCGAATAGTTCTTCAAACTCGGAGTGAATTACGCTGTAGAAATATAAAATTTTCTGCTGTTGAAACGAAAGCACACATTCGGATAGTGAAGCTAATATTTGGAAAACAGAAAACTTGTGTGACACAGCGAAGCTTCTGCTGCACGACGCTATTTCCCACACTTTTTTCACGGCAACCAATTTTCCCACACAATCTGTTAGCGTGGCTTAGGATGTTGCGCCTTGCGAGGGCTCACTAGCTGTTCTCGGAATCATTCCCACTCTTGCAGGCATCGAAAGAAAATTAAGAACTTTAGTAGCTATTGTGAATAATATAATAAGAGAAAATCCATCGAGCGAGGAAAAATCCCAAGGAGTAGCAGCCGTGTTGGGCGACAAGTTGCATCGACTAGACCCGGGTTAGCTCTTTGAGGCACAATAATTGAATCTAAAGAGATCTATGTCGCGCAGTACTTTTGTGAAATATAGACGAATGGTATTAGTAAAAAGCCGGGATAAATTTTGAACCTTTGTACATGTAGTTACACTCTATTTAATAGGTGTGGCTAGAAATGTCCCATCATGCACCATTGATAGCTAAAAAAAAAAGACATTGGATGCCACTCGTTGAGAGTTGACCAACATAGCTACTCTGCATCGGGCTTACTTCTACTTCTTTATTGCAGTTTATTTTCGTAGTAATAATTGAAAACTGGAGGCTCTGGCCTTCGTAAGATGACGGGACTTGACGACCGTGGGGTTCAGTCAGTTAGGTTCATCTACTCTTATTTTTTATTTAAGGGAGTTGTACTTCCAGAGCAACACATGAGTTACATTTGCCTAACTTTGCATTCGGCATGTCTGTCTTTCGTGCTGAATTTACTCCCTTTGATTTTCTGTCTCCTGCTAATATTTTATTCTACTCTTCCTTTTTTCTGACTTGCTGTATCCTGGCATGTGATCTAGTGCGGAACACCCTCGTGCATGGGTTCCTCTGCTCTGCCGTTACGCTACATCCCAATCGGAAATTTATAGGCATATATCCGATGTTATCCGATGCCGCTCACTATATACTCGTAGGCAGCCGATAAATGCCTATAAATTTCCGATTGGGAAGTCCCTTTTCGCCCTCACTTTGGATCGGAGCGCACGCTTTTATAGGGAAGTCTTAAACTAGCAGTAGTGATCAATAATAAACTTTCAGCTCCGTAGATCTCAGTATGAGAAGCTTGATGTTTTGTATAGTAGCAATGTCTCGCTGAAGACTAGAACTCGCGGTCGGTGACTGAGCTTTAGACTAGAAAACCGCGTCCGAATTTCGCATTGCCTAGCGTGCCTTTATAGAAGTTCCACGCAGGAGTGAAAGTGGTCATGTACAATGCTCAGGCTCTTCTTCTATCATTGCCGGGATTTTTCTGCCGCTTTTGTTGTTTTAGGCTCTGTGATGAGAAAGTTGTGGTATTCAGTGACCGAGACTTGAAGCCACGTGTGTTATGGAAAGGAGGTTTTGTTTGCTTAGAGTTGGACGCTTTCTTGCACGAGGAGTTGGAGCAAAGTTACGGTAGTAGGCAGTCTGTTTAAGTAGGAGCTGGGAATTTTTCAGGTATACCTACAGAGCAGGGTTGGAAAAAATCCAGGGTTTAACCCTTTAGTGCCTCAATAGAACATCACTTTTCGTAGGAATGACACTACATGTAATGTCATCATATGTGTACTGTAGGCACTAAAAGGTTAAAACAAAAACTGGGTAGTGGGTTTTTTGGGTTTTATTGTTTTTTTTTTTGGTTTTGGGGTTTTATTGGGCTTTTTTGAGTTTTATAGAGGGAATGTTTCCAAATATAAAATTAATGCTTTTTAATTGTTCTGCACCAATTCAACTGTTTTGACAATTGATAATCGAATAATGGTAGCAATTCATGATGCATAAAATATTAGTAGGCTATCTTAAATGGGGACAGTGTTAATGTTTAGTTCATCTTTCATATTTACCAGTTCCTTACAGATTACTTTATCTAGCAAGATGCAAAGCAGACTAAGTGCAAAAAAATCATTAACATGTACAAAAATTCTGCAGGAATTATAGGCAAAAGCTCTTGAGAAAATTTCAGAAAAGCAAAGAAAATGACAGCCATTTGGCATATACAGGGTGACAGTTAAGTTTTCTAGGTTTAAACCTAGAGTATAAATAGATGTATCAATATGAGCACTTTGTAAGAATAAGAAAAGGGTAAAAGTTTTTTACCACAGTTGTCTCTATAGTTTCAGCATTTGTCAGCGTTTCATTACAATTTCTGTATTGTTCAGTGTTCTGAAAAATCTGTATGGAAACATGATCAATCAACAAATTCTGTGATGAGTCAGTTTGAGCAAAATGTCAATATTTGTGACTGCAAATCATATCTTTGCCAATTAGGCTATCTCACTAACTTGACAAGCATATTAACGAATATTCCGCAGCTCCAGATACCTATTGCTATTACATTTAGCTTCTATAGTTCTTGCTTTTTACTTTTGACACCACAGCAAGTCTGACTTCAGTGACAAGCTATATTTAGCTACCTACTTTACACTTTAATAAGTAGCTAGGATAGCCTATTTAGCTACCTACTTTACACTTTAATAAATAGCTAGGTACTTCTCTTACGAATTTAAATATTTTGAAAAATCAAAAAAGCTGTAGTTGTGTTTTTCTTGTCAAGGCATTGAGTTTGATTATTGATCACTCACTAACAAAGTAAGAAAGGTGATTGTCATCAGTGATTGAAGTGGTAATGTTTTCGTTCTGAGTGTCTATATTTGTTTGAATGTGTTTATTTCTATACATATCTTTCAACCCAAAAAATTGCCAGAAGGAAATGAACCATCACCACAATCTCCTCTAGGTAGTCGGGTGGGTTGACCTAGATATGAAAAATTCCAAAACTGCTGACTCAAAACTTTCAACCTCCTCACTATTATGGGTGTGGTTCTTTTCCACAAGGCGTTCTTGTTTACTGCTACCTTCTCTTGTGTGACACCCTGTACATGGTATGATGAGCTTTGTCAACCAAAACTGCCACAAAACTTGATTCATACCCCCTAAAAAATCAACTGAAGCAGTTAAGCATGCTGCACATCATGTTCAACGGCAAAACGCTTCACAGACGTGGGACTAAAGTCTCATTGACCGTGACTGAATTCAAATTGTTAAACATTTGTTAACAGTTTACTTCACAAGCAATTACCTTTGCTCCGAAATAAAAAAGCTTTGAATCTATGCGATCAGTAATTGCTATGATAGAAAACACTTTTTTTTGCAGTGCAACACTTGGCGAGCCAAGTCATGTTTGTGGCAATGCTTTGGAAAGAGTAGGGACCAACAATATGTCATTGAGACTTTTGACCTGCCAACTTGAGAAAGAAATCACAACCTGCTACCTTAGGCGGAGCTAACGTAAGCAGTAGTTCAAGTCGTGTATCCAAAGAAATGTAATCATGAACGACTTTGCTAACCAATAAACTCTTGTACGAACGCACTCTTGAAGGTTGTGGGCAGTAAAGATTAATCAGTAAGAAGGGCCAAATAAGTTCTTACTTATTGTTCGAGATATAAATCATTCAAGAGTGACAAGACTTGACTGTCCACATGAAATCTGGCATTTTTCCAAGGCTTCCTTGAACTATTTTAGATAGCTACACTAAGACATTTTAAAATGAACATTGGCACTTCAATTATTGGCAAAAATGACCTAACAGCATACAGGTGTAAGTATAATGTAATCGCTAGAGCAAGACCCACTACCTAACACATCAATCTGTGTAATTTGGCCTTAGGCATCAATTGTTGCAGCTTTAGATGCGAAAATTGAAATAAAATCACCATGATGATTACGGTACCTAGGTAACTAATGATTCAATTGGGCTGTCTACAAGTAATATACTTTGAATTCTTTGATAATTGTGGTTCTTTCTAATTAATACATTTCTTTGATAGTTTGAACTTTGAAGTTATCAATTTTTTGTTTGAAATCCTCGAGTGTAGCTAATTAGGCCCTCCAGTATATACACGTTACTGAAGGGTGAGGGATCAGCATTTGAACATATTTCTGAAATGTGGAGTCAAGTATAATGCCCTATAGGTATTATTTAGCAGTGTAGTGTTAAGTATAGTAAAACTGTTATTCACAGCTATCCAGCTTTTATTTGCTCAAAAAATGCTTCTCAAAAAAACACTACCGGCTGCTTGTTTTATGTAGGTGGGTTTTTTGGGTGGGATTTTTAATGCCAACCCTGATATAGAGTTAGGGTCGCACACGGCTGATCCCAGGAGTCGGAGTCGGTCCTTCAGCTGTTCCTCTCATCAGCACTGCTTTAGTATAAGCGTAATATAATATTTCAGGTAACATGCTTTATCATTATTTTTACTCCCAGCGACAGTACTGGGTATCTTCTGGCAATCTTCCGCTTCTTATGTTAAGGAATATCCGCATCATTCTGTGAGTTTTTTTTTGCGTTTTAACTAACCCTATGTTTTTAACCTTCCAAATAACGTAGCTAGTTTTGCAGTCTTTTTGGCGGATTCACACAATAGTCAAGTGCACGAGTTTCCTCAGTTCCGCATCCGCATGCATTGTTGCGTCAGTTTCGACAGCGCGAAGCTCTTTCAGTTCTAATTCGCTCCAGATTTGAATTGATTCGTGAACCTATACTGGTGACACTCGATGAGCAAATTGTCTTGACGGCTAACACATAAATAACTTTCCCGGTAGCTGTGTTGACATGGACGACTAGCGGAGCGTGCTGCTGAGGTGAGCTTTACTTATATTTATGTTGTAAAATAGAAATCCCGTCGACTCTAGCTGAGCTGTACCTACCCCTGCAAAGGTAAATGTATTAACACACTGCTATAGCGAGTTCTATTGGTATCGCCTTTATCTAGGGACGCTTAAAGTACCTACTTAATTTATATAGTCCCGAGTGCCTTGAAATTTACCCTTGACGGTTTTGTTCAAAACTTTTACTCACTGTTCTCGTGGCTTACTACTTCTCCCTAGGTATACTGTGGTCTGGGCGACCGGAGACCCTCCCTTCGCAGAATTGGGCAGCGCTTCAAGGTAACCTTTTTTTCTGCCGCGCATCTTGACTGGAGCTTGACTATATTTATATATCGAGTTCCGTGACTCCTCAATGCCACGTGCGTGTGTGTATTGGGGCTCTTCCCTTCTATACGACCGCCGCTGATTCTTTGAGTGCATGCCACTCCAACGGTGGCTCCCCGAGCGCTCAGCCCTCTTCATGTTGCCTGTTAGGATTCTCCCCGTGTGGTAGTTTTGCTGCGGACTTGTTTAGTATGTCAATTGCATCGGGATATTTTCCCATACAGAGATGTAGCTACCTGCTGAGGTGTTAACCTTATAAGTTATGCTCGGCGTCCTTCATATGGGTAGGAGACATTTTAGACAATGTTCTATCTACCGTTGAAGTTTTAGTCGATCGTAGTTGGCTTAATATTTTCCTCTTCTACTATCGCCAGTTACAGTCGCTTCGGTATTTTGCTGTTGACTTCAATGCATGATTTAATCTTTCCTTGCCCCTAAGAATGACACCATGTTTGGCGTGTGTAATCTATTTTATATTTTGTATTGATAGGCTAACTGGAAAGGACCTCGCGCGTACCTATTGCACTGCATAGTGATGTGTTAAAGCTTGACACTAATAGATGTTCTCGCCATTTTGCTCTTACAAATATTTGCTCTACAAATTTGCTGTGCGATTTTGAACTGCTCGTCTTCGAGAGCTGGAATGACGGGCCAGCAACACGTTCCAGCGGACTTCACATGGAGAACGCAGTGCAATTCAGGATCCATGCAAAACGTAAAATTTTTGATTATTTTTTTTTTTGCTTCATTTTTCGGGAGGGAACTTTTGTTTGAACTTACCCTTGAATTTTAATTCAGGAGCCTGACGATTGGTCCTGTCTCCGCTCGAATTCGCGACCGAGCCTGACCATTGGTCCTGTCTCCGCTCGAATTCGCGACCGAGCCTCACCGTTGGTCCTGTCTCCGCTCGAATTCGCGACCGAGCCTGACCATTAGTCCTGTCTCCGCTCGAATTCGCGACCGAGCCTCTATCTGTGCATGACTTCTTGTCTTCCCTACCTTCATTCTCATACCTTCCGCCACACGCCCGACCCCCTCCGGAGCCGCCCCCTACGTAACTACAACAACAACCGAGCCTGACCATTGGTCCTGTCTCCACTCGAATTTGCGACCGAGCCTGACCGTTGGTCCTGTCTCCGCTCGAATTTGCGACCGAGCCTG
>LQNS02278164.1:1500107-1529030 GCA_001587735.2 Parhyale hawaiensis
ATTGTTCATTTTGCGGCGATTCTGCAGTTCATTTCGGCAATTTACAACTCATTTCGACTAGTGTGACTCTTTTCGGCAGTCCTACGACAATCTTACGGCGATAATTTTTGCCTGGGGTGTGTGAACCCGCTTCTAACAGGAATCGAAGGAAGGCCGAGGGTTGTGCAAACTTAACAGGAATCGAAGGAAGGCCCAGGGTTGTGCAAACTTAGAGTACAGCAAAAGCCACTACACTCATGCACGAACCTCCAGGTCGTGCTGACATGACTTGCATTCCCGTCGCCGTTACCTACCTGGCGAGGGTCTCGCATGTGCCGAGGTGCTGCTGGTCAGGTGCATCTCTGTGCACATGCACGCATCGTGCTGCTGTACCATCACGCGCTGCGCTGCTGCCTGTGCACGTGTCCCTGTGTTGGTACATACATACATGTCATGTGCACTATTATTGTGCAGCACACGTACTACTTTGTGGGTACGGCAGAGTTTTAGTAGATATTTTACGAATTTGAACGTTTTTTAAGTGTTGGTGAGATTACGAAAAGATTTCAGCGTTTTCACATCAGTTCGTTGTTGAGAATACGAAAAGATTTCACCGTTTTCACATCTGTTCGTTGTTGAGATTACGAAAAATTTCACCGTTTTCATGTCATTTCGTTGATGAAATTACGAAAAGATTCCACAGTCGTCATGTCAGTATTATAAGAGGTGTTTTTTCAACTTTATACTACCTTCAATGCGATCTGGTGATAGTAATGGCACTGATAAAATACCATTAAATTGCTATTCATTTAGATAAAAAAAAATTGTATCAGAGCAGTAGGCAACGCTTTGGTGCCTTACCAGTGCATAATTTTATTGTTTTTATTACTACAGGAAGCGTAATTTTCTGTCTTACGCAGTGTGACGAGATCTTGTTATGGCAGCGAGACCTTTGTTTTTATCGTACCTATACAAATTAGACAGCGCGGCGAGTTACGACGTGTTTTCCTGTCATTGTTGTCGCGTCCATTCGCAGGCCGCCGTATTGGGTGAATTCTTAACTTAAAATGTCACTTTGACGTATATTTTTCCAATGTTTCAGTGCCACGTTGTTGGCCCTTACCGTTAAGGTGCCAAGGGCTCCACGTACGTAAGTACCGTATCCATTTTACTGCATTTTTGTTTTACCAATTACTTCCTTCGTGCCTTAATCAAGCATTCACTTATCGTAAGGCCAGTTCACACGTACTGTACTGGGCATTTCGAGCCCGTAATTTCAGCTAATTGTTGCTGTGTTTAGTAAACATCAGAGAGAAAATTACACAGTTTTCCTATTTCTAATTCTCACTGCTTATTGGAAGCTCAGAAACCTAATAAGCGATACTTGCTAGCGCCAATTTGCCGGACGGCTAACATTCTACAATATCTTTTGGAAGACACCCTGTTGCGATTTTAAGGGCACAAAAATACAGTCTGACGGTTAGCTGAGCGGACATGTTAATAAGACACACATGTGAACCAACCTTTAGTATTGGCACTGTATGTCTCTCTTTGCGTATGCGACCATTGGTCATTAAATCCCTCTCGGAAAATCGTTCGCATTTCTCCGATATTATAAGCAAGATCCCACCATATAGCTACCATCAGGTATCGCCTCCAACTTGCTGAATGTGTTGAGGGATAAATCTGTAGCGTCGTGATGCTAAGACTATTCAATAGAAAATATTATGTTATCAAAATATTGCTAAGTATTTCTAAATTAAAATGGTCCCAAAAGTAATATAATTAATTATTGAGTCCCTTATAAGACCAATGTGTAGCGAAGCCACTTATCGAGACTAACTAAAACTATACATCTAGTAGGAATAGCATTGCTTGAACCATCATCTTGCACAAGGTATTCTGGGTCCTGAAGGGGTTAGCACTGCCACGACCATCAATAGTGACGCCGCCACTGGGATTGCTCTGCCCTCGTTCACATAGGCCGAGTGCACCAATACTAGTATAAATAGTTGCTCTTCATTGTGACATTCTTGTAACATTGCGATAGTTCCTTGCTAGGGTTACCTAGTTAGCAATAGCTTTAGCATTATTAGAATGTGTTTGGGTCGCTCATTGGCTTTGAGGTGAAGGGTTCTGCTTAGCCATCGTTTGTCGAAATTTGAGTCGTTAGCTCCGCAAGATTAATTTCTCAGCCGTCTCAATTTTGATCGATGAACTCCCAAAATTCAATATTCAAAGTAACGAATCCAACGCTTACTACTGAACACTTGCGGAGATGATAATGATGAGGTTCAGTGACGTAGATTACATTTATGAAAATGGGCCGAGGGGACGCGCCAATAGTGTTCATACTCCAGTTGTGTGGAGTATATATATATATATATAAATAAATCTAGTCAGGATTCGATCCGAGGACCTAGAGATTACTACGCCGCCACTCTTGCCACTAAGCCACAAACAGCTAAAAGCAACGCAAGCACGCAAGGTACTTGTGTTGCCCACTGCATCAGTGCAAAGATATTAAGGCGGAGCCGTACGTGTATAAGGGAGCTCATCCGTCTACCGTGAATAATTAATAATCTGAGATCTCACAGTTTCTCGGTCCCCGGATCGAATCCTGACTCGATTCTTTGTACTTATTCTATTTAAACACAAGGGCGGACGGAGAGCCCCCTGTCTGGATAATACCAGGTGTTGACGGGACGAGAAACTGTGATATATATATATATATATATATATATATAGGCTATATACGCATTATTACGTGTGTGGAAGGAGATAGCGTACAGGATCGCCATTCATTGACACCAGGCTTTCCAAACCGGAGGATTGCGATCCTTTTCGAGAGAAGGGAGTGGGGGCGTAGCCTCGCTAGTTATAGTTTCTTTGTATTGGAGAGAAAGCCTTTCTGCCAAAGAAAAATGTAAAGCTACCGACAGTAGGGGTCGCGCCGACTTGAAACTTTGGGTAAGGAGTCTCGAATCCCCCCCCCCTAAAAAAAAAAACATGGGGATCCGTTGATTTATAGCGTCCAGTGCACTGTCTCTCCGTGTCCGGGGCACCTCAGGTGCAAGTGTCGTGCCCCAAACATGGGAAAGCCATCTGGCCCTTGTTTAGGTAATTGCGCACTTGATCACTTCCCCATCACGTACGGCGCCGACTTCCGCCATCGAAAATGCCCGCATCGATTTGCCCCAGGCATCCTTTCGCTTCTTGTGTCACACGCGTTTTGATTTTGGTCCCATCAAAATAGAGTTTGCGCTGAATAGTTTGTGGAATGTGTGAAAGCGGAAGTCCTGCTCAAAATTGTATTCAAATAAATTGAATGCTTGTGAAGGTTCCTTCATCCCCTTCGGCACTGATTGCTCATTTCAGCATCAGCATCATCAAAGTTTTGATCAGTATAACCAGCGCGTTGTTTTTTCTCTCGAATCGTGGCCAGCATATTTAAGTGCCCCTCTAAACGTAGGTAGTGTTAGTAGCTGTATTATATAAGTCCTGAATGAAATTGTTTAGGTGAGCTTAACTGACTAATATGAAGTTTTATTGTCCATGAGCTCCTAAAAATATTTTGCAAGAGCCGAGTTTTCGTACCGAAAGGGTTAGGTCGTGTTCGCATGACACCGCCTCTACCGGTAATGTCTAAAATTGAGGTAGCCTTCTGAATATTTTATGCCCGTGTGAACACAACTCTTTGTCTACCAAGAGATTAGCGAAAAGGTTAGCCGTCACGTACGTCAGGTGGGATTGTATTAGTGTCTTCAATGAAGCTTCGAATAGTTCTTCAAATTCGGAGTGAATTACGCTATAGAAATATAAAGTTTTCTGTTGTTGAAACTGAAGCACACATTCGGATAGGGAAATTAATATGTTGAAAACAGAAAACTTGTGTGAACCCGCCTTGACACGGCGAAGCTTCTGCTGGACGACGCTATTTCCCACACTTTTTTCACGGCAACCAATTTTCCCACGCAATCTGTTAGCGTGGCTTGGGATGTTGCGGGCTCACTAGCTGTTCTCGGAATCATTCCCACTCTTGCAGGCATCAAAAGAAAATTAAGAATTTTAGTAGCTATTGTGAATAATATAATGAGAGAAAATCCATCGAGCGAGGAAAAATCTGAAGGAGTAGCAGCCGTGTTGGGCAACAAGTTGCATCGTCTAGACACGGTTTAGCTCTTTGAGGCACAATAATTAAATCTAGTGAGATCTATGTCGCGCAGTACTTTTATTTGTGAAATATAGAAGAATAGTATTAGTAAAAAGCCGGGATAACTTTTGATCCTTTGTACATGTAGTTAGCCTACACTCTATTTAATAGGTGTAGCGAGAAATGTCCTATCATGCAACATTGGTTGTTAAAAAAAAAGACATTGGATGCCACTCGTTGAGAGTTGACCAACGTAGCTACTCTGCTTCGGGTTTACATCTACTTCTTTATTGCAGTTTATTTTCATAGTAATAATTGAAAACTTAAGGCTCTGGCCTTCGTAGGATGACAGGATTTGACGACTGTAGGGTTCAGTCAATTAGGTTCATCTACCCTTATTTTAGGGAGTTGCACTTCTAGAGCAACCCATAAGTTACATTTGCCTAAGCTTTGTATTCGGCATGTCTGTCTCGTGCTCAATTTACTCCCTTTGATTTTCTCTCTCCTGCAAATGTTTTATTCTACTCTTCCTTTTGGAACACCCTCGTGCATGGGTTCCTCTGCTCGCCCGTTACGCTACATCCCAATCTGAAATTTATAGGCAGATATCCGATGTTATCCGGTACCGCTCACTATTTACTCGTAGGCAGCCGATAAATACCTATATATTTATCCGATGTTATCCGATACCGCTCACTATTTACTCGTAGGCAGCCGATAAATGCCTATAAATTTCCAATTGGGATGTCCCTTGTCGCCCTCACTTTGGAGCAGAGCGCACGCTGTTGTAGGGAGGCTTAAACTTGGAGTAGCTAGTGAACAATAATAAATTTTCAGCTCCGTAGATCTCAGTGTGAGAAGCTTGATGTTAATTGTATAGTAGCTATGTTTCGCTGAAGCCTAGAACTCGCGGTCGGTGACTGAGCTGTAGACTAGAAAACCGTGTCCAAACTTCGCATTGCCTAGCGTGCCTCTATAGAAGTTCCATGCAGGAGTGAAAGTGGTCATGTCCAATGCTCAGGCTCTTCTTCTATCGTTGTCGGGATTTTTCTGCCGCTTTTGTTGTTTTAGGCTCTGTGATGAGAAAGTTGTAGTATTCAGTGACCGAGGCTTGAAGTCACGTGTGTTTTGGGAAGGGAGGTTTTGTTTGCTTAGAGATGGACGCTCTCTTGCACGAGGAGTTGGAGCAAAATTATGGTAGTAGGCAGTCTGTTTGAGTAGGAGCTGGGAATTTTTCGAGTGTATAGAGCAGAGTTGGAAAAAACCCAGGGTTAAAAAAAAACTGGGTAGTGGGTTTTTTGGGTTTCATTGTTGTTTTTTTTTGGGGGGGGGGATTTTATTGGGCTTTTTCGGTTTTATAGAGGGAATGTTTCCGAAGATAAAATTAATGCTTTTTAATTGTTCCTCACCAATTCAGCTGTTTTGACAATTGATAATCGAATAATGGTAACAATTTATGGTACATAAAATATTAGTAGGCTATCCTAAATGGGGACAGTGTGAATGTTTAGTTCATCTTTGATATTTGCCAGTTCCGTACAGATTACTTTGTCTAGCAAGATGCAAAGCAGACTAAGTGCAAAAATCATTACCATGTACACAAAAATTCTGCAGGCACTATGGGCAAAAGTTCCTAAGAAGATTTCAGAAAAGCAAAGAAAATGTCAGCCATTTGCCATATACAGGGTGGTAGTTAAGTTTGCTAGGTTTAAACCTAGAGTATAACTAGATGTAGCAATATGAACACTTTGTAGGAATAAGAAAAGGTTAAAAGTTTTTACCACAGTTGTCTGTATAGTTTCAGCATTTGCCAGTTTTTCATTACATTTGGTGTATTGTTCAGTGTTCTAAAAAATCTGTATGGAAACATGATCAACTATTTCTATGATGAGTCAATATGAGCAAAATGTCAGTATTTGTGACTGCAAATCATATCTTTGCCAATTAGGCTGTCTCATTGACTTGAAGAGCGTAGTGACGAATATCCTGCAGGTCCAGGTATCTATTGTTATTACATGCAGCCTCTATAGTTCTTGCTTTTTATTTGTAACGCAACAACAAGTCTGGTTTCAGTGACAAGCTGTATTTACCTACCTACTTAACACTTTAGTAAGCAGCTAGCTACTACTCGTTAGAATTTAAATATTTGGAAAAACTAAAAAAAGCTGTAGCCAAGTGTTCTGCTTGTCAAGGGATTGAGTTTGACTATTGAACACCCACTAACTAAGTGAGAAAGGTCATTGTCATCAGTGAATGAAGTGATAATGTTATCGTTCTGAGTGTCTATATTTGTTTGCATGTGTCTATTTCTATTCATATCTTTCCACCCAAAAATTGCCAGAAGGAAATGAACCACCAACACAAACAATCTCCTCTCGGTAGTCAGGTGGGTTGACCTAGATGTGGAAAATTCCAAAACTGCTGACTCAATACTTTCAATGTCCTCACTATTATGGGTGAGGTTTCTTTCCACAAGGCGTTCTTGTTTAGCCTACTATTGAAATTACTGCTACCTTCTCTTGCGTAACACCCTGTACATGGTATAATGATTGACACTTTCACCACTTTAAGGCCTATTAATCAACCACAGAATTTGGAGGGAATACCTACTTGTTCATCTTTACCACTAAATTGTTATAAAGTGTAGTTTCGTATTGATTCAGGTAATTATGTGGTTACAATACGATTAAGAGATAGCAAAGACAGCCTTTCTTGTAGTTATCTCATTCTTAGGCAAACAAAACTGCCACAGAACTCGATTCATACCCCCTAATAAAAATCAACTGAAGTAGTTAAGCCTGCTGCACATCATATTCAACGGCAAAGCGCTTCACAGTCGTGGGACTCTTAGTCTCATTGACCGTGACTGAATTTAAATTGTTAAACATTTGTTAACAATTTACTTCACAAGCAATTAACTTGCTCCAAAATAAAAAAGCTTTGAATCTATGCGATCAGTAATTGCTATGGTAGAAAAAACTTTTTTTGCAGGGCAACACTTGGGAAGCCAAGTCATATTTGTGGCAATGCTATGGAAAGAGTAGGGACAAACAATATATCATTGAGACTCTTGACCTGCCAACTCGAGAAAGAAATCACAACCTGCTACCTTAGGGTGCGTTCACACCAAACAAGTCGAGTCGCGTCAAGTCATAGAAGTCATTTGACGTAGGTAATTTTGACTTAATTCTGTTCACACCAAATGCGTCATCGCAAGTCAATTTCTATTCAGTTACCCGGCTTCGTCGTCGAAGACAGAAGAAAAATAGACGATTGTGGGTACACGAAATAAACACGAGGAGGCCAAATTCCGGACACTTTGCGCATCTGTTTCCAGATTTAGTAAATCATCCAGAGAAATTCAACATTTTTTTCAGGATGACACATGAAAATTTTACGAAGCTGTTGGAATTGACAGGAACCTCCATAAATAGCTTGGCGCTCTCGTACTGAATTAATTAATTGCTCCACAGATGCGCAAAGTGTCCGGAATTTGGCCTCCTCGTGTTTATTTCGTGTACCCACAATCGTCTATTTTTCTTCTGTCTTCGACGACGAAGCCGGGTAACTGAATAGAAATTGACTTGCGATGACGCATTTGGTGTGAACAGAATTAANCAAAGTGTCCGGAATTTGGCCTCCTCGTGTTTATTTCGTGTACCCACAATCGTCTATTTTTCTTCTGTCTTCGACGACGAAGCCGGGTAACTGAATAGAAATTGACTTGCGATGACGCATTTGGTGTGAACAGAATTAAGTCAAAATTACCTACGTCAAATGACTTCTATGACTTGACGCGACTCGATAGGCGGAGCTAACGTGAGCAGTAGTTCGAGTTGTCTATCCAAAGAAATGTTATCATGAATGACATTGCTAACCAATACTCTTGTACGAACGCACTCTTCAAGGTGGTGGGCAGTAAAGATTAACGAGTAAGAAAGGGCCGAATAAGTTCTTACTTTGTTGTTTGAGATATAAACTATTCAATAGTGACAAGACTTGACTGTAAACATGAAATCTGGCATTTTTTCAAGGCTTCCTTGAACTATTTTAGGTAGCTACACTATAACATTTTAAAATGAACATTGGGGCTTCAAATTATTAGCAAAAATGACCTAACAGCTTACAGGTGTAAGTAATGTAATCGCTATTGCAAGATCCACTACCTAACTCATCAATCTGTGTAATTTGGCCTTAGGCATCAATTGTTGCAGCTTTAAGTGCGAAAATTGTAATAAATCATCATGATGACTGCAGTACCTTGGTAACTAATGATTTAGTTGAGCTGTCCATCAGTAATATGCTTTGAATTCTTTAATAATTGTGGTTCTAGCTAATAAATACATTTCTTTGATTAGTTTGAACTCTGAAGTTATCATTTTTTCTGTTTGGAATCCTTGAGTATAATTAGGCCCTCTTTTCCCTGCCACAATATGTTTGGGCATCACGCACCCAAGGGTCCCGAGTGCCTTCTCCGCAGGAGGTGTAGCATCTGGCCGCAGTTCCTGCTGACGAGGTTAGTTTTGTAAAGTTAGGTAGGTTCTTTGTTTCCTTTTCTGTTCCGCGAGGTGGGCTGTCGATCGAGATAGCGTACCTAGTCCGCGGGACTTCTCTCATCTCTCTCGTGTGGAAGACCATGAAAGAGGCCGACCACTCGAGTGTCTCCGACTATGCTTTGCGCCTTATTTCCTGCCCGTAGTAGCGCACGTAGGCCACGCGACAAATTATGTGGTATTTAAATACTGCACACTCATCTCTGTTGGAGCGCCTGAGTTGCGGCTACGGAGGTTAAACAAAGTTTATAACTAACTAACTAATTAGGCCCTCTACTACATTTTACTGAAGGGTGAGGGATCAGCTTCTGAACATATTTTTGAAGTGTGCCATCAAGTATAATGCCCTATATTATTTAGTGGTGTAGTGTTAAGTATATATAAACTGTTATTCACAGCTATATATCCGGCTTTTATTTGGTCAAAAAATGCTTCTTTTACACCCAAAAAAAAAAAAACCTACCGGCTGGGTGTTTTCAGTGTTTTTTTTNTATTTGCTCAAAAAATATTTCTTGAAATAAAAAATAATAATAAACACTACCGGCTGATTTTCTTAAGTGTTTTTTTTTTTTTTTTTTGGGGGGGGGGGGTTATTGGGTGGGATTTTTAATGCCGACCCTGATATAGAGTCAGAGTCGCACACGGCTGATTCCAGGAGTCGGAGTCGGTCCTTCAGCTGTCCCTCTCATCAGATTGCTTTATTAGAAGCGTAATATTCTATTTCTGATAACATGCTTTATCATTATTTTTACTTCCAGCGACAGTACTGGGTATCTTCTGGCAATCTTTCGCTTCTTTTTTTTCAGGAAAATCCGCATCATTCTGGGAGAGTTGTTTTTTTTTGCGTAGTTATTAATTGACCCTGTGTTTTTTGACCTTCCACATAACGTAGTTTTGCAGTCTTTTTGGCGTATTCACACAATAGTCAAGTGCACAAGTTTCCTCACCTCCGCATCCGCATGCATTGTTGCGTCAGTTTCGACAGCGCAGAGTGCAAAGCTTTCAGTTTTAATTTGCGCCAGATTTGAATTGACTCGTGAACCTATACTGGTGACACTTGATGAGCAAATTATCTTGACGACTAACACATAAATAACTTTCCCGGTACCGTAGCTGTGTTGACTGGGACGACTTGCGGAGCGAGCTGCCGAGGTGAGCTTTACTCATATTTATGTTGTAAAAAAGAAATCCCGTCCGATTCTTGCTGAGCTGTAGGTACCTACCTACCCCCGCAACGGTAAATGTATGAACACACTGCCATAACGAGTTCTATTGGTATCGCCTTTATCTATAGGGACCCTTAAAGTAATTTATATAGTTCCGAGTGCTTTGAAATTTACCCTTGACGGTTTTGTTCAAAGGTTTGTCTCGCTGTTCTCGTGGCTTACTACTTCTCACTAGGTAGCCTATACTGTGGTCTGGGCGACCGGAGACCCTCCCTTCGCAGAATTGGGCAGCGCTTCAAGGTAACCTTTTTTCTGCCGAGCATCTTGACTGGAGCTGGAGCTTGACTATCGAGTTCCGTGACTCCTCAATGCCACGTGCGTGTATTGGGGCTCTTCCCTTCTACGACCGCCGCTGATTCTTTGAGTGCATGCCACTCCAGCGGTCGCTCCCCGCGTACTGAGCCTTCTACATGTTGCCTGTTAGGATTCTTCCCGTGTGGTAGTTTTGCTGTGGACTTGTTTATTATGGTAATTGCAACGGGATGTTTTCATATACAGAGACATATACCTGCTGAGGTGTTAACCTTGTCAGCTATGCTCAGCGTCCTTCATATGGGTAGGAGACATTTCAGACAATGTTCTATCTACCGTTGAAGTTTCAGTCGATCGCAGTTGGCTTAATATTCTCCTCTTCTATTAGCGCCAGTTATAGTCGCTTCGGTATTTTGCTGTTGACTTCAATGCATGATTTAATCTTTCCTTGCCTCCAAGAATGACACCATATGCCGCGTGTAATCTATTGTATCTTTTGCATTGATAGGCTAACTGGAAAGGACTTCGCGCGTACCTAGTACACTGCATAGTGATGTGCTAAAGCTTGATACTAATAGTTGTTCTCGCCATTTTCCTCTTACAAATATTTGCTCTGGATATTTGTTTGCTGTGCGGTTTTGAACTGCTCGTCTTCGAGAGCTGGAATGACGGCAACACGTTTCAGCGGACCTCACATCGAGAATGCAGTGCCGTTCAGGATCCATGCAAAACGTAAAATTTAGGATTTACTTTGCTTCATTCTTCGGGAGGGAACTTTTATTTGAACTTACTCTCGAATTTTCACCGAGAGCCTGACAATTGGTCCTGTCTCCGCTCGAAATCGCGACCGAGCCTGACCATTGGTCCTGTCTCCGCTCGAAATCGCGACCGAGCCTGACCATTGGTCCTGTCTCCGCTCGAAATCGCGACCGAGCCTGACCATTGGTCCTGTCTCCGCTCGAATTCGTGACCTGAGCTTGAACGTTGGTTGCTTCCCCTGAAATTTACCACCGGAACCTGATCACAACAGTGCAGTTCCACGTTAATCGCAACGGCCAATCAGTTCAGCCAACACTCGCAGTTGGGCTCCCAATAGCTATAGCTCTGCTCTGCAGTCTGTTCTCAGCGGGAGTTATAATTGTTGTCCGTACCCTTGGGCGGGTAGAAGATCTAATCTCGGTGGCCTTGGCAACGAACCACCGAGGCCGTGAGCTTGCATAATGCTTACCAATCGCTGAGAATGAACGGCACTGAAGTTCTATGTTGGAGTGAATTAAAGTGCGTGTACACTTTATATATATATATAGAAGGGAAATGGCTAATGTGCGGATATATATTTTATGTAGGTTACTAGGGAATAGCCAGTGTGCGGATGCGTTTTTATATGTACAGGCTAATAGCTGAATAGCAACTGTGCATCAGCGTTTTGTATATGATAAAGGGAAATAGCGTAAAATTATGTGGATAGAATTTAATTCGAAATTACGACAATTTGCGAATTTCATGCACATGGCAGTAGCTTCTTAAAACAATATAACGAACGCTATTTGTGCGAGTGAAATGGGTTATTACAGTCATCTGAAAAATTACGTAGAAAAATACCTCCGCGTACATCTGATCTTAGAGATGGCTGTAATCCTTTTGGTGAGATTTAAGTTATTATTTATTAGGGTATGATTTGAGAGATTTATTTTTTCTAGAAAGTTGGCTACGGTATTTCGAATTGGTACCTATTCGTTACCTTTACGTTAGCATTGTACGGAGTCAGTCTGAACATTGTTATTGCGGTGGAACTCAAACATTGAAATTTCCTAAAACGGAGACTTTATATGAAACTGGGAAACTCTTTTGAAACGTAGACGCATACTGCGCCCTATGCTGGAAATTCCAGCAATAGCTGACACCCCGTGGAGTGACTAGCAGGAAAGTGTAGTAAAAATCGGCTGTGTAGACCGTACTACAGAACCACTTGATAATTTCATGTGATGTTGGCTAAGAAAATTTTTTACGAACGTTGGTGAAACAGTTGCAGCCTATCTACTGTAGAACCTGTCATTTTGAAACGAAGACAGTATCTCTGTGCGCGCTTTAGTGGTTCCACTGCAGGTACGCAGCTTTGCTATATAGTTACTTAACGCAACAAGTGTCGACCGGTATAGGGATTAAAGGCAAAGGGCAAAAGTAATCAAGAAATTGTTTATTACCTTGCAAGACTACAGACTCGTAATGATGTCTTCAGACACGCCCAGCGCTTCTTCTTCGGCGTCGCTATGAGTATAGCTGATCACAATCGCTCCAACCTCAACAAAAAACGGTGCCGTAAGAACCCCATTTTCTCTTTGAGATCATGAGTGACAGACCAGGAAGTTCGCAACCTTGACGCTTTTTTGTCGCATGTCTTTGTGACGGAGAATTCATCAAAAAAGTTTATTGGAGTCTTGCACAAGGTAAAGGTTATACCTATACCAGACATGGAATCGCTTCATCGTTTGCGACGCTCAACTGTATACTGTAATTTCCGAATGTATTATCCTCCAATATAATTAAAACCAATGTGTACTTTTTTTTGTTTGTTTGTCCATCCTTTTCACACGCTTGAAGGAAATAGGCGAAAATGCCAGGTTGCAGTAGATGGCAAAACTGTACGGCAACCTTATATTTGAATGTACTTCGTGCATTGCCAATGTTGAAATCGAAGCACTGAAGATAGGTACCTGTTTAAAACTTCTCGTAGCATTTTCATACAGACTGGTTCTTGATTTCTTTCCACAGATGTTGCATTATTTATTCTTCTAACTTGATTTTATTCACGGATGCAACAGCTTTTCGCTGAGCATCGTACCATTCGCGTGGCTACTGCACAACCAAAAGTGGTCACGACAGTACCTATTGAAATAGGGCCCTAATAGAATATTTACTCATTGTTCAGCGTCGAGTTTCAGCTGCTACGAAGACTATGAGCCGAAGAAATGTTCCGCGAAATGGAATAATATAATTATATGAACGTCGGGGACGGGAAATGGAATAATATAATTATATGAACGTCGTGGACGGGAAATCTATCGAGTGAAGAAGCTTCAGTTCAAAGAAGACACCTGCATGAGGATGATGGGCATTCGCAGCGCGTCATACTTTGGTCAAGCCAAAGTTAGGCGTTTGTCAGGCGTCCTCACTTTTATCACCATCTACTACGGATGATTTGCCATTCGGAAGATGAATTTTCTCTTGTCTAATCCTTTACATCAAAAGAGAGGGACCAACCAAGCAAGAGTTTTATCGTATAGTGGGATATGTAATTGTATACTGTAGGTATATTTGTCAGCCACTTTAAAATTTTGTATTTTGTTCGACACTCGATGAATTAAAATATGCATTTATATTCGGCATCAATTACTTCCTGTTTCATTCTCAGAATAGAACTTCGGTCATAAGATGATCCTTTTGACTTGAGTTGCCTGGTTTTTAAAACTGTTTGAGTTTTATCATTTGGTATTTAGGGTCCTGCGTCAGCTTTGAGTGTGCCTAATTGGCTGAGGGTAGCCTGCGCCAGAAAGCCCCCGTTTTCTGACTTCAATTTATTTTGTGGTTACAGCGTTGCTGTGGGACTTGGATACATCACCCTCTCCTAAATTTGACGGTGCGGACAACTTTGTCTGTTTTCGCATTTTAGGCCCGAGTATCGGGTAAACCCGACCTAATTTCGGGTAAGTCGGTAGGTTTATATCCGGGTTCTATGTCGGGTAGGTTAGGGAGGCAAGGCCTGTTTTTTTTTTTTTTTTCATTAGAAATTTTCGGGTAGGCTACCGTCACGTTTAGTCAATGGTGAGACTGGGTAAGGAGCTCTATAATTTCCCATCAATGATTGCGCGAGAGTCCGAATTAGTTCAAGAAAAGGCAGGTCTTCCTAAACTGAAGTAATCTATCAGGTTGGGTTAACTTCTTGAAGGCTGGATCTCGATCGTGAGCCTCTTGACCTAAATCTATGCAGTTGGTAGACACTCATTTTGATGGGGTTCCTTGTTACGAATTTCTATGTTATGTCGACTTGGGTTTCCAGTTCTAGAGTTACATGCGTGCGATTAATTACTGCTGCGCTCTACGGCTTGTATTGGAGTCGGCCGCTGTTTTTCGGCCTTGATTGGAGACTTGATTCTTGTCTCCTGGCAATTGTGTTTTTTACGCAATACCTTTATGGAGTTATATATATTTTTTTAATCCTAACCTTCAAGAGTTTTGATAGAGCTTATATAATATTGAAATCTCATGGAGCATTCAACAGATAATGAGTAGGTTTACAATCTGTTTCGTCATCGGTGCAGCTCGGGACTACAGAATTTTCTCGTGAGTCAAGAAACGAACCGACGAACAAATAGAGAAAGAAATGAATAGTTACGCCATATTTGTTATCCTGGTTAATGCAGTTGCGTCATGAGTCTTGCTAATCAAGTGCTAATTGGCGCTCTGTTGTCTCGCAATTGTCTATACGGACCCTATTTTGTATTAATGTACCGTCCTGTCAATCTTGCTATCTTCACAGCTTTCACCATTGTTCTCTATATGTCGATGCTATAGGTATTGCTTCGCACTGGTCCCTACGAGCTCTGTCTTGTCGATGTACAACCCTGCTAATGCAATGTCATCTCTGCTGCTTTTGCCGCTGTTCTCATCGGTTCTACATCATGTTCAGTAAAATAATTTAATTCCGTTTATTTGTTCTTTGAAATAAAACAAATTGAATTAGTTAACGTGGTTGTAGCTGCAACGTGTGTGCTATGTGAAAGTAACTGGACCAATTTATTAAAACAATTTTTTGACCATAGTAGCACAATTCGTCAAATTTTTTGAAGCAGCATCCTCCTGCGTTAATATACCGTAGTCCTAGAGGCGGAGTTTCCAGGTCTGGTGGCTTTCTCCGGGATGATCTCTAAAGCTTTGTATTTCTAATCGTGTCTCAGTGTTTTCTTTTCAGGACCCTTTTACACGTGGAAATAATAAAAGTTGGGGGCTAAGCCGCTAAGGTAGGACTGTAGGGAGACGTGGGAAACAATCAGGTGTGGGTCTAGGACAGGAAATTGTTGAGAACGAAGGCGCGGTGGACGTCCGCTGCATGGTTCGTCGCCAACCTCTTTTTGGCCCTCCTTCAACGATGTGTGATTTCAACGAGCAGTCACCCACAAACCTGTTGAATTAATGGGAACATTTCAATGGCGGACTTGCCTTTTCAACTCAGAATTGGATGGCGTAACCCTGATTCACAGAGCAATCCATCGTGCCGTGTTGCGTAACCTCAAAACGGGTTTCATGGAAATGTACAACTCAATTCACCTGATTTGTAAAGTAAATTGCGAAAAAGGCTAAATGTTGAGTTACTTGATGGAAGTAAATTTGGACAAAATA
Organism: Parhyale hawaiensis; assembly: GCA_001587735.2. Lineage (NCBI taxonomy): Eukaryota > Metazoa > Arthropoda > Malacostraca > Amphipoda > Hyalidae > Parhyale > Parhyale hawaiensis. Next base: position 1,515,668 of record LQNS02278164.1, read on the forward strand.
CACGGAAGGTATGTGCGATATACTATGTAAATGCTACAGCTTTCCTGCCCTTTGTATGGATTTGCGCAGCCTCTGTGTTATAGCCTCACATATTATCTTGGTTGCCGAGCGCTGCTTATTGTGTTGATCCTGCCCTGCCTATGTTATTGTTGGGTCTCTTCCAGTTGCCGCCATTGTATCTCTACATCGGCTATGTACAAAGTGTGCCTAAATTATGGCATTTGAATTTCCGAACGTTGTTGTAGCTGTGAAAATATCATGGAAATTACTAGAAAGTTGTTGAAATATTATAAATAGCTGAATATTAAATTGAAGCTGAAAACCTTTTCGGCTGGTTGCTGATAAAATGAACCGTATTTATAACTTAATTGCTCGGGGTAGAATTGCAGTATAACTCTCCACATGGATGGCGATATTAATTCATCTGTCGCAAAATTACTTTCAAGAAGGCAAACGGCGGTCTGGAAAATTTCAGAAAGAGAAACTGAAAAGACTGGTGCCGCATTGATCTGTCTTAGAGAAGCTGTAATAACCAGTTTGCGGAATTTGTAACTTATCAAAAATACAAGCGAGATGCGACTAAATCGTGTTTGTTTTGTCGTTCAATTGGCTACTACTGCACAAACTAAAACCCACGTTGTGAACACTTCTGGACCACCCAGCCCGCGACCCACCAAGTCCGGCCTGGAAACGAAGTTTAGTACAACACCATCAAATCTGGACAGACACCATACACAGACACACCCAGATACTCGGTGAAAATTATACATCCTTGCAGATACTCTGCCGGCTGCAATAAGCAGAAGTTCGGCAAATGAGGTGCCACTGGAGGGTCCCAGCCTTACTGAATTTTTGGCCGCCCCTGATGCTTGTTTACGGTTTAGCTTCTGGAGCGGAGGGATTTTTTTGATGGTAAGACCCACTTCTGCAAGCCGCTCTGCGGTCACGAGCCGTCGCGAGTTCTGAAAGTGTTGCAAGCAGAGACGAGCAGTTTTTGTCTGCACTAAATCTGCGCTAAATCTCTCGTTACCTTTCCTTGTGTTGACTCAAGAAACTGAAAGTTGCCCCAAACAGACAGTCAATTGCTTTAATCACCGACTTTTGAGTACCTATGTCTCGTTCCAGTTACGGTTAACGTGCCGAAATCCACTATCAGTCATGGCTTAAGGGCTGTGGCAGTCACTGGAATATATCCTGTTTTGTGCCCGCCGATGTTGAAATAAACACCAGATAATGTATGGGCAACATTCTGCGCGATAAAATGTTTGCGTGAGCAAACCAACAGTCGGGTGCGTTATGGAGTCTCAAAGAGCGGATCCGGCGCATCCTCACTGTCCCAAACTGCCGTAACGCCGGGTAAGAAAAAAGTTCCAGCGTTTCCTTCTGTTGCCATAAATGAAAGAGCGAAGGAATAAGTAGATAGAAGGCTAAGTGAATGAATGGTCCTCGAGAAACCAGTACGCCAGACCTTCGGATTTCCTATCTGTCCAAGTTTGAAAACGAAGGTCTCATGCATCGCTCAACGTTTTGATGATAAAACTACAAGCAAGGAGCTCCAGTCCTGCAAAAATAGCTACTTGTCAAGAGTGTTGTATCCACGTTTAAACAAAATGACTGCGTTTCGAAATATGTGGAATCACACCCAATTTTTAATTTTACATTATCTATTGTGTTATTCCTTTTACATTTGTGCTGCCATGCTTGGAGCAAAAGTAAAACCTTTTTACATGGAAAGATAGTTAATAATTGATTGCCATCATTTTGGGGCAAGTAGCTATGGTGTATTTCTAACATCGCTCTTGTCTTAATCGGCGATCTCTGGCTACCATCCTGTCAATGTTGCTGTCCTTCCAGGTTCCAACGCCTGCCATTGTTTACATTTGTATGTGTACTGCAGAGCTGCGCGCCGAGGTCAGGGTCGTCCATGCGTGCTGCCTCTTGATAAGAAGGTATACGATCAATATTGGCTCTTCTAATCCTTCACGTCTCAAATTATTATACAAGTCCCACTTGACACATAACTACTGTGTTTAGTTAGCTTTTTCTCGACGTTTTGAAAGTCCCTTTGGACAGCGTTTTTTGTTAGCACTTTAATTGTCGAATCGTTTAATGAGCCATAGTTAACACATTCTGCTTTCTTCAACCTTCACGCTTTCATTAGTCCCACTGGATGCATACTGCATTCTTGATATTAATCCTGTAGGTAGGCAGGCTATCACTGAAAAAGCTATTTCGAGTTATTTTTCATAGCTTAATTTTTATCTTCGGTTTCAAAAGGCTATTTTTTATGTAGTTAACCAATCGAGTGTTACCGGGTCTATGACGTCGTCTTATAAACAGGAATTTTACTCTTTCTGTAGTACCGTAATAAAATTCTAGGCTGCCTCAGAAGCCAGAACCGCTAATCAATTTCATATGGGGCGGCTAACAATTGTGTTAGGGTCAAGAAGCTTCACTCTATAGAAGCTCCTTGTTTATGGTAAAAAGAGTAAATACGTCGTCGAGTGGTACACTGCGCTGCTAATTATTTAATGCGCTTCGCTAGTTGTAACTTTTCACGAACTTGTTACGTGGGCTTCCAATTTGCCGCTTTGGTTCGGTGTTGCAACATGTGACGGTAACTCCTCACGCCACCGCTCACTAGTGCAACAGTCGACGTACAACGTGACACATTTGTTGCAAGAAAAAACGTAACGTCGGGTACTGACGCTTCTCACCCCACCGACTCAACATAGATCGCGCGACACACCGTGCATTGCTGTCGGTGACCGGTAACATGTCTCCCACAAAAAATCGCATCTTATTGCGTTGCTTATTGTGCTGGTGTTACCCTGACTATAAAGGGATTTTCTGTCGGACCCTATCCTTCTCAGAATATCTTGGTCCTCATTCCTGTAAGGGTTAATTTGAGTGAGTTTCTGGAGGAGATGCGTCCGTCAGACCGCGATGTCTACTGACGAGGTTAGTTTCTAAAGTTAATGAGGTAGGCGGTCTATTCTTCGCCTTCTGCTGCGTGATGTGGGCCGACTGCTCGACGGCACTTCTATACTTACCCCCGGAGGGGCCTATACTTACCCCCGGAGGGGCCCTCAAAACAGTTGTCTCTTGTGGCGTTTTTTTCTTCTTGTCTTTCGTCTCCTTGAGATGCTTTGCGCCTATTTCTCCTGCCAATAGTAATGTACTTGGCCGACTGGTGCCGAATACTCGAACTTGGTCGTTCGTGGTGTTCCCGTACGCCGACCTCACCGATCGAGTCTCAGTGCTTGGATCCCACTTTATTGTGGGTGTGGTGGTAAATCCTGGCGTAGAAAAGTAATATCTTGCGTTAATAGCGGCAACCCGGTTACTTTTGAGACGGCCCAACTTTTAACCTAGTTGCCTTTTGTGGAGTTTTAAAACATCTGCTGCAAACCAAAGTTTGTTTTCATTTTCCTTAGGAATGGAAGTGTTCCCACTCTAGGTACTGATCCGTCTTTGTATTATTTTTCTTTTAGTTTCACTGGGAAAAAATGTTCACGGTTTCTCCCTCGAGACTCATTTTTGCTCCGTCTGAAGGTACCTTGTATAAATTCTGCATGAAACGCTGTTTCACAAAGGAGATAAGTCTGCTGGCGATTCGCCGCTGTTATCAGCACCCATGCACTCGACCTTCGTCAGCTGGCTCCTTATCAGCTGACGAGGTGGCTTATCTTTGTTGTTGGTTTTGAGAGCCTTTTCCGACTCAGTTACTTTACTGATACCGTCCTGATATGAGCCTGCTGCTCTCCAGTTCATCCGCACGTGTTATACTGATCAGTTGGGTTATGTTAGTCATTTCTGCAGCTTATAAACTATAACTGCGGGCTTTGAAGATTCATTTGCTTGAATGATGCACTCCTGATTGGAGCCTCGAACAATTATGTTTATTTATTTTAATATTGTTCTATGTAGTATTATCAACGTATGTTATACTCCTTGAAATTTGCAGCTTAGTTCGTAATGCTAAAGGCTTGCCTGCCTTAGTGATGTTCACCTAGTAGGAACATTGAATGACTTATGCTATTGTCGGGTGAAGTAGTGATGTAAATAAATAATTCACATATTGTACGTGCACATTTTATTCATTACGTGCTGTAAGCAGCAAGTGCAGAGTGATACGCTTCTAATATGAGCATCGAACGACTCTGCATTGTTCTTTGCTTGTGGTGTTATATGTACGGACCAATCAGTGACTCATGTCAATGCATTTTCGGTTCCGTTACTTTGTAATTACCTTGTCCGGGTGTGACTAAAGCAGCTCTCTCGGTTGCTACAGGAACGTAACATAGCTGCAAAAAGTCAAGTTGACAGCTTGAGGTTCGAACTCGCAACCTCAGAGCCCTGCGCCGATATTTGCTGCTTTCGCGCCGTGTTCGCTTACGGCGGCACCGTGTCGCGGGTGATCCAATTTAGAGGTGTGAATAAGATCGCTGCATTTTTTATAATGTGCTTTTTATAGTAAAGCGCTTCTCCACTCAAATTCATTAATGTTTGGTGTCCAGTTCTATGATTTCTGTGCTTCCCTGTTATCTTATCCGGCGGGACTACCTGCATGCCGCTTAATTTGAGCAGTCGTATTCCCAATGTCGCCATCTGATTGTACGATTCCATTGCGTTGATTATTTTTATTTATTGCGTCCAGTATGCGCCTTCCAGTAAATCAATTAAAGACCCTGAAGTTACTGTAGAGAATTAGTTGATCGATTATGTCATTCGCATGTCAAGGCAAAGTCAGCGTGAAGGAAACGCCAAACGCTAGGCCTCTGAGTAGTGGACGGCTACAGTCTATCGCAGATTGTCAGAGAAAACGCTCCTGTGACAACTGCGGCTTCCTGACTCTCCATTTTTGGTTAGGGTTATTGCCCCGCCGTTGAGGGAGAATGCTAGAAATGCTGACGCCGCAAGCTGAGTATTGCAAGAATTCACGTCCTTTACGAGAAGCCGAACATCTGACCCTGAGACCACGAGCGCGACAGCGTTCCTTACCGCCCTGTCGCTGCTACAATCCCTGTCAAAACCTTTATGAGAGGCGAACTCGGGAACCGGAGCATGCAAGCACAGCGCTCTAGCTTGCCGGCACCGTGGGTATGGCCACAGTTGTGACGAAGGACCCGAGGTGTTGTCTTTAACCTCACTTTTCTCCCCAATAAAAAATGCTGCTAACGTGTGTAATTATCTCGGTATGCCGCTAATATCTTTGTTGTCCGTGCCGAGTTTGTGTCGACCCTGATGTCTGCACTAAATGGTTACGATGGCCAGCTACCTGTAGCATACAAACGAGGTGCTGTGCAAGTCGTTATCGATTCCAGCAAAGACCTGGTCAGGGCCTTCTGGTCTGTCTCCCATGCAGTATTGATCGTTGTCTTACTGTGTCAGTTGTGTGTAACCATCGCTCGTGTTCCTTATTGTGATATTATCCAACCATTGCTCGCCTTTTTTTTTTACTGTACTATTACCTCGACTTGGAGCAACCATCGCTCGTATTTTTTTATATTACCCTCAACAGATGCTCGTGTTCCTTACTGTAATATTACAACCACTGGTTGCAACCATCGCTTGTGCTCCTAATTGTGACATTCCCGAAACTATAGGTCGTGTTCCTTACTGTGATATTATTATAACTGGCTTGATGCCTGTCCTGCTGTGCCCACTAGCTCAGTGCATCCGTTGTTATTTTGCTAAATTGATCGCTTCTATTAACCTATTGACCGTCAGTGGTGACAAAATTAATCTCTATGCTTTGGGTCGCATCCTCAGTGTTATTCAACTTTATTCACTACGTGCGCCCCTCAACGGTTGTTGATGATTTTTATGTAACTTTTCCACGGTGGTCCATATCGCCTTGAGTTGTATTTAAGTTTCGTCTTAAGCCGCAGCAATGCTATACAGTCGCACGCTCAGCTTGTTGAACGACTGGTTGCTTATGCCGGAGCCATCCTATACATCCACGCACAACCTGATGCAAAGATGAGACACTCTTACGTCATTTATGCCACCGATTTTAGACGTGCATCGAAACGGCTCGTGAGCTGCTCATTCTTGCAAACAGTTGGGCGTACCAATGCATATGTGTCTCCGGCACCAGATGCGGTTGCATGAGCAACGTACTAGCTGCACGTTCGCTCAGCAGGTTGATCGTGCGATTGCATAATGTGGCCCGACTATGCTTTCACATGTACACTGTGCATCCATCGCACGACCCTCTTGCTACGGTATCTATGCAACCGACTTAATTGAAGTATCTCCATGACGTGCGAGCTGCACATCCTCGCGTTAAGTTGTGCGTGCGACTATATGGCTGGTCTCGGCTTAACACGTTACGCCAAAATGAACTGCCCACAGGGCTCACTAGCTTAGCTACACCTAAACGGTACTACAGTCACAATAAGCGTATCATTTCGCAGAAACCGGCTTTGTGTTCGCCACAGATTGGCATTTCTACGGGTTTTCTGTGGAAAATTAGCAACAACGGTGATGTCAGTATCGATCGCTTGCATTAAATCGATGTTCGTAGCTAAATAACACCGGTGCTTCGTAGATATTTCCATTCGCGCCGAGACTGAGGCAATGATGACGTCACAGCGATCTCGAACGGTCGATTTTAGGTGCGCTTAAAAGTTGTCACTTTGTGTCTTTCTCTGTCTGGGAAATTTTCCACTTAGCTATGTGGTAGCTAGGTACCTCTCATGAGACGAACGATGGTCATACACCATGGGATTTGACATCTGTCGGACTGATATTTATGGGCAGTCGCGGCCCAATTTAAACGGGATCCAGAGTCCGAGTTTGCCCTAGGATAACGTTTTGTCGTCTACATTGTACGTCAATATTCGTAGCATGATACATAAATTTTTTGAACTAGATCATTATTACACTTGACCGGCATAAGGCTAACAGTACCTCACTCAGGCCGTTCTTCCTCGCAACAACGGCCTTTTCTCTCATAGAAAGAGAAGCCTTGTAGCAAAACTGAACAGGCTGGATAAGATAGGTAGGGTTTTGTATTAGGCCTGTAACTTCTCTTCTCTACCAAATAAATTTTCTGTTCATTGTATTCTTGATCCTTTTTCTGCGCTTCCTCCACTATTTCCGTCATTCTGATCATGTTTCATTGCATCGCTTTCCCATTTATCTTTCTATATTTTTGTGCTCTATACCTTCCTATTACGTATACACATTTTCTATATTTTTGTGCTCTATACATTCCTATTACGTATACACATTTTCTATATTTTTGTGCTCTATACATTCCTATTACGTATACACATGCTTCTGCTTCTTCTGTTGTGCAATCGCAGATAAGTTTTTGGTGTAGGGTAAATGAACGAACGTAATGGATGGAAATTCCATTCCTGCTCTTATAGGGGCTACAGTGTTATAATTGCCCTGGGGTTTATGTGTAAAATCTGCCACAGATTACTCATAAAGTCCAGTTGAGGGGTCATGTAGTTAACTGTATTTGGGATCACTGCTTGTTTGAAGACCGTGTGCATAAGTTTTCTTCAATTCAAGGAGCGCTTCTTAAATTACGGAAGTGTTTGATGGATGGAAGAATTCCATGCTATTTGTATTTTTCTGTGTTTTTGGATCCTATTATCTAGCAAAAAAAAAAAAAAATGCAGCTGCCCGGAGGATGTCGAACAAAATTTGAATGTAGGTGGTTTGTTTTTTATCGGGGTTCGACTTAAATCGTCGGGAGTTTTTCTTCGCTACGTTTGAGTAAAAGTATAGTCAACATGGCCGCTCATCTAAACTTGGACACAAGCACTGGTCCGTGCTGCCGATATATACCAACTGGCTTCAGAGGAGTGTACGGCTGCAGTTGACCACAGATCGTCAAGAACTGTGGCGCCAGCGATGAAAGGCTCTTATTTCGACGACCTGCGACCATCTCCATTCATGGATAGGGTCAGTGCCCCCGCAGCTGCATCCGGGTACTGAACGCTGACCTAGCGGATCAAGCGCTGTGAGTTTCTTGGTACTGTCTATGCAAAATTTGGCTCGAGCCACAGCGTAGACAGTGAAGGGCGTTCGGATGTTATCATTACAGTCACTTTAATATCCGTATTTACTAGTTTATATAAGAAAGAGTTATATAATACTCGCTTTCTACGCTAGTTTGCTCTATGCGCTTTGCGTTCCGTGTTATCTTGCTAGGAGTGCTTTGATCTGGGCATCTCGTGCAAAGATTATTTGATGTGATACTGCTGAGAAACAGGTCATATATGTCTGTGTGAAAGTGCATAGTATCTAAAAATAGGTGTAGGTACTATCTCGAGACACCAGCTGTAGAATGACTTACTAGACAGGTGTTGTCTTAATTTTCTGTATATACATGGAGACAGACTGCGCCGTGTATACCTGCATGTAGTCTACGAAAAATACTCTTGCTACAAGACGATAGAAAACTTGCAGTTTCATTTTTTTTAACTCTATCAGCCGTACCCAAGAAATAAGTTCTTGAAATGCATTGAGTAGGTAGATACAATTTATGAAGGATGTATGTTTCCTTTTCGATGGTGACATATATCTTGCTACCCTAGCTTGGTATGTCATGACTTCAACTAACACTCCCTTCAAGCACTTGGACCAATCTAGTAATAGAAAATTTGATAAGTAGTTGAAAAGTGAAATTGTAAGTGCCCATCTTTCGAATATGTTCTTGTGCTGTGCTACCAGACTCTGGTAGGTATAGTTGAGAAGCGAAATCCAAAGTGCTACTCGAGTTGGTACTTATAATATTACTGAAATTGCATTTTCCACAGAACAGTTATGCGGTTTGCTCACTTCATAGTTGTAACTTGAATGACAGAAACCGTAACATTATAGACCTACGCACTTGTTTCTCTGTACCTAGCAGGTATGTAATCAGCAACGTTGAACTACGAGCATTTTCTTACTGTGATTTTCTTATTTATTTATTTATTTATTTTTTGCCACTTAAAACACTGTGATTTAAGAAATCACAGGACTGTATATTACTATTCTATGTTGTCCCATGTTTCGAGGTAGGTTTCATAGCTTTTGATTCGTCGGTGCTATTTCTGAAGAACACTCACTGGGACCGTTCAGTAACGTTTTAAATACAGTAGTGCTATTGCTACGACGCCGTCAGCGACTAGTATTAAACAACTCCGACGTAATATAGCAAAGTCGATTATCGATCTGAAATCTGTGTAATAAGAATCAACGTTCAAATTTCTGTAAAGACAGACCAAAAATTATTACTAACTCCTAAAGGAAATTCTTTTACTATATAGGTACGTTGCGCGACGGATTTGACGTTTTGCTTTCTCGTGCATTTCTTCAGAATAAATAGCGCAAAGATTGATCGATACAGTTGATCATTGCAAGCCATTATAGAGGCCTAGCTAGTAAACGTAGATTATCTTGTGTTCGTAACGCCCTGTACATGTGACATTCGCTGGTTAAATGAAAGTGATAATAACGGGTGTCCCTTCAATAACTGTCCCTTTTCACAGGATAAAACTAAAGCTAATACTGCGTTCAGGCAGGAACCGGTTTTATTCTGAAGTAGAACATTTTATACTTTTATGTGAAATCATAAAATGTTTTACATTCGACAAAAATGTTTCAACACTCTTATTTTTGTTTGTTCTAGTATTATGATCGATTGAAAACAGTTAGTTACTTATGGAACTCCCAGTATAGGTAATGCTGCGAATTATCCTGGACAAATCATTCACGTGGTAATCCTATTCTTCTCAGTTTTGAGTTTCATTTTCTTTTTGCAGACTTTTTGCGGCGTCACAGTCGTAGAAATTAGGAGACTTGAGTATTTTACGAAGCTATTTAAACATCCAACTCTACGACACGCGATACCTCAACGTTAATTTATTCTTTTGCTCTCTGAATCGACTGTAAAGTTTCTTAGTATGCCATATATATATATGAAACTGGACTGTGAAATCCATCTGACTAATGAAATGTTGATTAAACCTTAATTAACACCAGGCTGTGGTACCTTCCTGCTTTGTTGTCTGTAACGAAGCCTGGTTAAAGTAGGGTTAAATATACTGATCTATAATCCATTTATGCAACACCTAAGGTAATATTTATTGTACAGTAGTCCATGTACAGAAGAAAAATGTTGACCATCCATTCACTCCACCTAAATCTGTTCAGTTACAATTTCATTGTTTTGCTTGGTATGGTGACCTTCCCTAAACTCCCTGTAACGTTATAGGTCATCTATACTGACACCCAAATGTTAGGTAGTGTCTTTATAGTGTCTGCCTGCCCCAAATACTTGCCACCTACGTGATAGTCTGCACTCTCTCTCTCTGAACTTCTGCGCGATTGTTGGCATTGTCTTGTAGGTATAGCTGCGTAATGGCCCTGCAGCTCTACCAGCCTACTTCTTATGAGGAGTCGCTCTCTGGGGATGCCATCAATAGGTTACCTTAGATAGGCCTTCGGACACCTTCCATCACTCCCTACTTTGCTGCCTTGCAGTTACTAACTCCTACTGATATCTTAATTCTATTCTGTTGCTCTGCCTTCCCTGATGCTGTGCCCATGCGTTTTGATCTGGTGACGGGAACACCCTCGTTCATGGGTGTCACGATTCTATCGATCTTTCTTGGGATCGTAGGGTATGCCATGGATGGAGAACCCTATACTAGGACAACTAAAGTTAGTTGTACCGTACTCTCAAGATTGCAGACCACCGCCAAGCATCGAACTGCTAAAACGACAGAATGGTAGATAGCCTACACAAATCGACAAGTAAACTGACGGATCTTCAGAATACATCTCGTGCTCGTGGCTTTTCTGTTTGTTCCTGCCTAAATTACATAAAGGTCCGTCCATAACTTTTTGGGTTACGGTGCGGGCGTGCAGGCTGACGGATAAACAAACGGACTCCTGCAAAAACCTTACCCCTTTGGCAGAAGTAATAATGTCTCGGAAGTATTGATTCTTAGGGAAAGTGTTTTTTCTCGTGTTTTTTTTTTTTCTTATTGAGACTTCGGAGTTGGAATTGTAAAAAATCGTAGATTTTGGAGGCATGGAGTCTGCGTCGGAGTCGCCTGATATTCCCAGGTGTCAGTGTCACATCTTTTTATACCTTCCTTTTCGACAACCCTGGTGCCCAAAAAACCCCAGGGGCCCGTGTAGGTTACCTCAACCATTAGCTATGCCTTCGGGACGTTTCTCTTTCGTGCCCACTTTGCTTTCTTTCCGATTCCATACTCCTACTTGCTCATGCTTTATTCTGTTCTTCCTCTTCTTTCCCAACTTGCTGTTCCCATGCGCGTTGATCCTGTGTGGTGGGAGCACCTTCGTGCATAGGTTCCCCGTTTCTCTTGGCATACTCTATGTCCCTTGCTCTTTCCTCTGTGATATAGTTTTGCTCGGAAACGGAGGCTTAAACTTCCTAACTATAACTATAACTAACTGGTGCCCAAAGACTGGTGCGATTGTATGTAGAACTACCTCAACACTTTGTCCTTTATGCAGAGCCGATGAATTGGATGCATTAAAGGTCCGACTACTGGTACTTACAAGTGTCCGACTTCGGCCCCTTGCTCCCGTAAACTTCAGGCTCAGCATCCCCTGTCCTTGTATTAAAAACGTATCACAACAGTTCTTTCTGTTTTGTTTGCAAATTCCTATATTTCACATCCGCACTTAGTTGGAGTCGATCAGTTTGGTGGCCAAGAATCTGATGTAGAGACTCGCTAGAACCTGGAGTGGGAATCCTTAAAAATAGGCCTCTTCTGTCGAGGAAAAAGTCCGTGTTACTAAGTGTCGAGCATTTCTGGGGTCAGGGTCGGAAACCCGCTGAACCTGGGTGTCGGAGTCAGACTTTGTTCATCCGAATTCGCAACCTTTCTTGGTACCGTTGACGGGAGTGTGGCTGAAAAGATACATCTTTGTTTAAGAAAGTTTGCTCAACTTTTATGGTGACTTGTCTTCTAGTAAAACTCAAGAAATTTGTAGACTGTACCTGATAGCAGAAATTAACCTGTTACTCTCCGTTTTAAATGTATCTTTCCGTAAGAACACTACTGTTTGAAAAAAAAGAAAGTGACCGAACAGTCTTCGCGCGGCTAACCGTGAAACTATCGTCATCAGCCGTGATCTGTGGAAATTCCTCTGAACATAATTTCATTCATCATTAATGCCCAGACCATAATCGTGGTTGGTTACATAGGTAGTGATCAAGTTTACCGTACCTATTCCATGTCACAGCATATCTGTGACCTGCCAGTTGCTGTTATAATACCGATATACCTGTTTTCCCAAGCCCATACCATGTAACTATTATGTATCCACCAGGAAGCAAAGAGCGTAACGGGAGGACTCACGAAAAATTAGCACCAAAAAGTGACGTCATCATCGACGAATCCATAGCTGAGCAGCCTAGAAGCATTCTAACTAATTTAACCAGGAAAATCGTCTTAAATTGTGAAATTCGTCTCTAGCGTATAAATAAATGAAGATAATATTTACTAATTTAGCAATTATCTATAGAAAATTGCACTGCATGTTGGTGGAAACTTTCACAGCACAAGCGCCGGATTTGTTCCCTTTCGGGGACGGAATTTAACTTCTTTTTCATGATTGAAGCCTTATTTACACTTCATTTTCAGTTCACAGTGCTCACAGAATATATATATGCCTTACCAACACATATAAGCACAGTTATAGCGAATTCTGTACGCGAGAGAAACCATAGTAACGATTAGCCTGTTGCTCGAACTTTCTGTACTTGGCGATAACATTTTTTGGTATTTTGCAGCTCAAGTAGCTGGCCAGTCATGAACGGGAAATTAAATGAAATGAATCGAAAAAATACGGTGATATGGTCAAGAAAACAATATACGAAGGCCTGAGGTCCCACGCCTAAACACTTCGACTCGTCGTTGTGATGTAAATTAGCTACGTGCGTTACGGCAATCTGGTCCTCCCGTTGCATTCTTTGCTTCCTGGTATCCACCCTCGTAAAACATGACCTATACCGTATAGACGGGCAAACGTATCAATGCACCAACGGATGCAACGCACGGACATGTGAAACCGCCAGCAGAATAGTACTATTGATACGTGAAAAGCGGAAAGCTTTAATGGACCTCTGTACCATACATCATGCTCAGCACCATGTGGGCCCCAGTGGGTCACTGTGCTAAAGTATATATCTGCTTTCTGCTTTCGCACGGGAATCGTCAAAATATCCGTTACGGGACACATTGGGATACTTGCATATACAGTAAAACCCCTGTAATCCGCACCCCAATAATCCGAAACCCTCCCTAATCCGAACATCTCATTACTGTTCGAAATGCTATCTGAACAAGTGAGCATTTTTCGGATTAATGGG
>LQNS02278164.1:1542513-1564750 GCA_001587735.2 Parhyale hawaiensis
GGGGTGGATGCTGTCGTTTGTTCGGATGACTTGTACTATACTCAATGAGTCGAAGAATATTGTAAAGTTCCTTTCATCGCTGTCTCCAATGAGGAGCAACGCTGCGCGCACGCCGAACAGCTCGGCGGGGAAAGTCGAGGCATTCGGTATTAGCCGGCATGGTCTAGTTTCATCCGTCGTAGTGGCTGTGCATCCAACTCGGTCTCCCGTCTTAGACCCATCAGTATAGATGTGGATAGAGTCACCATGTCGGTCTCTCACGTACCATCCCCTCTTACCATGTGGTAAGAGGGGATGGGAGTCATTCTTTTTTTGGTATTGCGTACTAGAGCAAAACGTTGAAACTAGTATGCGCCAGATTGGCTTGTCTCTGAACAGGACCCGGACCACCTCGAATGGCTCGATTTCCGCTATGAAGGAGAGGGCTTCATAGTCACTGGAAGAGGGAAGTGTGTACGGAAAGTATTCTCCCTCTGCCCGGTCTCGGCACATACTGTCCCAGGCCAAGGATCGAGGGACTTGTTCTAACCGGGCTAAGTACTGATAGATAAGTTGCGCCCTGCGCTGCTGCAGGCAGGGTTCGCCACTCTCAGAGAGAAGAGTTGGTATGGGTGATGTAAGGAAGGCTCCGGTGCATAGCCTTAGTGCTGCATTGTGCACAGCGTCCAGTCGTTTTAGGACTTTAGTCCTTGCGGACTGATGTACGACACAGCCATAGTCTAGCGAGAGCATAAAGGGATTTGATAAAGGTATAGAAGGGTTTGCCCGTCGGGGCCCCACGATAGTCCCGTCAGGTGCATGAATAGGTTGAGCCTACGCGTGCATTGTGTTCTGAGCATCTCGATGTGGGGTTGACGGGCGAACATGGCCTCGTTCTTCCTCTTCAACTTTTTTCACACCCAAACTTCAGTATTATTATATTATGTCCTAAGCTCATTACCATGAACAAATAAAACAAAATTTGCAATGCGCCTCTACGTCTAAGTTATGTTCAACAGGCACCAAGCGAAACATGGCAGACATTCATGATCGTCTGGAAGCGACTTGTTCACGTTACACAAAAAGAAAATCCCACACAGTGTCTCATTTGAGCTCTATTTACGAGAGAAAATATCTGCTCATGGACCTGACGATGACCCTATTTTTCCCTTACAGAGTGCCTCGTCGGTGACTATATCTTGGGGCTGCCATTACAGACGAAGGGTCGACCCAGAAGTCGGCTGTGTTGCCACCAGGTTATTGGATCGTCAGCACCCACGGTGCAACCTACAGCAGGTCTACAAGAAATTTATTCAAGCATCCTCCTCTATTTCACCAGGGCAGTGTGAATTTTGTAACCGATTTCCAAATGATATTGATGGATATTTCGACGTAGTACATGTTGCACCGTGCTCGTGTAGCAACTCTAGTTCATGGGCTGGGTGATCTTCGTAAAGGAAAACGACAATTGTCGATATTTCAACATAGTTCCGTGTACCGTAGCTTACAGGCGTTGTATCTGTACTTTTCCCCGGGAGCGTAAAGATTAGACCAGGTATATGTTATAAAAAGCAATGAAGGTTAGTCGGCAGAATTAAAACGTGTTTGAAATGGGGCAGTTATTTTATTTCAACACAACCCTGTGAACTTTCTAGCAAATTTCTCAAAGGCTACATTGGTATTTCAACGTCAAATATACTTGCATCGTCTAGCTGGAGAACTTTCCGATGCATATCTAGATAAGAATTTCAATTAAATTCTTCCGTGTGTTGCATCTTGCTGGCGTAATAAGCAATTTTATCTAGGAATTGTGGATTTTTATCCATCATTAGCCTAATATGCTACCAGTTTGATCGCCGTGGACGCTGTTCGTACTACGCAACAGTGAGTTTCATGTCGGAACTCTTCCTTACCTCACGTAGTGGATTTCTATTGCAAATCGAAATGAATACTGTTGGGGTTGTTTTTTCAATATTAACTTCTTTTTTGTTTGTTCTCGAGCATAATAAATTTTTGGAAAATCTCACTGAGCGAACAATGATAAATAAAGAAATATATAGTTGAGCCCTCGCGTGAAAGTAAACATTTAACGAATTTTCCATTTTTCAAACTGTTTAAATTTGAAGGTAATAACGTCCAAACTGTACACAATTGCTGGGCAGACCGAAGGGGTTAACCTCGGGATAGCTGTAAAGGAAGGTGCTAATTCAGACGAATGCAGTAAATAATTTACAGGCTTTATTATAGAATTCTAATGTTTCTACAAAGCAGCAGCTATATCTAGGAAGATACACGTGGACCTTGGCGATGAACCAATATTATTGCTCTTATTACTTTGCCTACATAATATAATAATTTAACCCCCTCCCACCCAACACATAGCTTTTAGTAGGTCTTGGGTAAAATTGACCCATGTTTAAGGTTACCGTCTCAATTACCTACATAAGAATTTAATTAAAACTCTGGTTTCCCATAAGAAAAAAAATAACGTTTTCTACTGCATCCTCTCCCAGGGATGCTGACCGTTACGGCGGGTTTACACCTTAAAACTCTGGTTTCCCATAAGAAAAAAAATAACGTTTTCTACTGCATCCTCTCCCAGGGATGCTGACCGTTACGGCGGGTTTACACTATCGTTTTTTGGCGCCGTCATACGACCGTTCGTTTCGTTCTCGTAAACAAACAACAAAGAAGTACAGAGCTTTTTGAGTACAAACGTATGTCATACGTAAAAAATCTCTAAACATTCACTAATGGTCATTGCTACGAAAGTCCGATGACATGAAGCTCAAGTCTTAGCAAATAATTTAGTACAAGATCGTGCTTGCAAGGAAGTAAAAAAAAATTAACATTGCACTCCGTACGAGGGCCAAAAGTCTCTCATTTAAATCGGACTTGATAGGGCTAAACATCAATATTCACGGGAAAATCAGTATTAGTAAGGTGCACCTAATATTGGCACTGCGAGCGGAGCGGTAAAGGGTCAAGTAGCTAACCCATTCTTTCATAAATTAAACTGAGTTTCTCGCAAGAAAAGCATTGTTGGAAGAGTAGCACCCAGACCACATGACGAGAAAAAGGGTAACGAGGTGCAAGGTATGATCAATTTTAGAAATTTAGAGCCTACCAAACGGCGATAAAGAGCAGCACATCTGCCACACGTACTGGAAACAAACTAGCACAAGTCGCGTACATCAATACTTTACGTACAAACTATTGATATCACTCCTAGAGAACATAAGAATTGATACAAAATTTAGACATGCAAGAATCTTTCACATGTAACACGCTATAAAATTTGGACAGACATCACTTGCATAAGAAGGTGATAGAAAAACTTTGAACAAGCGCTGCTTTGGGATACCAATCTCATTAAAATGTTTCAACTTCCCTACACATACAGTCGATAAATATGTTCGCAAGCACTATCGATTTATTTAGAACTATAGGCTTGAAAACAAAAAGTGCGGAGCAATTCATTGAAAAGACAGAAGTTCGGGCAAGCATTGAAAGCACAGGCTTACAGAATTTCATGAAATACCGATTTAGGCATAAAATTAGGACTGGAATACAAGTTGTATGTATATCCCTATCGCTAGGAACAGAGTAGGTATAGGGAAAATTTTACCCACGGTTTGTGTTCCAGTAATATTAGATATAATAATAATTAGTATCACCTGCAGATCTAAAAAAAAATAAAATAAATGAATGAAAGCAGCAGTTGCCTGCGTAACATTGGTACGTATAGGGAGAAAGTATTGATAAATTTCTGCAGGACCAGGTAGGAAATGTTTGTCAAGAGCGCATAAGAGAGTAGGAAGATAATATCATTTATACAATAAATCTATAAGCAGATATTTCGCTGGGAATAGGTAAGTCATAGGTTAGAAGTGAGATTCAGAGCATAAGGAGACCGGTATACGAGCCTTGCAGTGTAAAATTTTCCTCCATATGGAAGAAAAAGAAACCTGGTAGTAGAAAAAAACATATGCAGTACAAAAAAAGCGGTAATCCTGTCCATACCAGCCAATGCACTACCTCATTACAGAGACATTTTTTTCGCGTATTGAGCAGAACTAGACAAAGAAACCTTGCAGCAGAAGACCACAGCCTGGGGTAAGAGAGTAAGGGCAAAGTAACTACAGCAGCAATACCAGTCGCAACGCGTCGGATTTTTGGGATTTTTCTCTCTGTTTGCATCCGGAATGTCTCGAGTTTAATGAGAACTGGCCACTGGTCTCAAAGTGGCGAGCGCGCTGCTACAGGCTGCGGAGCATATCCAATCCTACGCCGCACCGCATGGTTCACGCTACTTATGAAGTGCATTCAATCTCACGGTCATATTCAAACGTTTTCCTACATACATGTATTAAATATTGATTAATTTCCTCATTACTATGACCTTTGCCCGCCGTATCAAACACAATAGACATAGCGGTGAGGGGTAATATATCAACTAATAATCTTCGCAGACACACACCTCAAATGATAACGCTCCGACAGGCAGTTTGCCCCAACAGGCATGATTTCCTGGAGAAAACACACAGCGGGAGAGATGTCGCCAAAACTTGTTTTCAAACTCAGCTTCAAAGCTCTGAATTTAAAAGGCTAAACATTTCAACACGTTATACGTTTATTTTTCGGCGGGTTCAAACTTACATTGCTTCAACGCGCATAATGATTCCTAAGAGATGTTAAAGCTGATCGCATTAGATTCTTTCGATGGCCAATGCCAGTCGACCCAGCACAGAACATATCCCAATTTTTCTTAGTCCACCTAGTATAAACAAGAACTCTAAGGTCGGTTTGAGAACAAAATCTACTAAGGTTAAAAAGCGTAGAAGCATCTACAGTTCGTAACTATGACACCTACCTATAAAGTATTTGACACTCGTATATAAATGCAATGCCTATATAGATACAGTAAAGGGCCGAGGCGTGTTGCAGTAACAACCCTCGTTTGGGTTACCGCAACTCGAAAGACGTTTGCCGTGACGTAAAATAAAACAAAAATGAGGTTAATTTGGATGTGTGCGGTCAGGTACCTATTGCGACAAGACGCGTGAGCGGTGGATGGCACTGGTGTAGCACAGTTAACCCTGGGGTTGTGGTTGTAACACGCCCCAAAATAATCCACGCCTGTGTAAATGGAGGGAGCCTCAGCAAAATTCAAGAGATTACCAACAATTACTCAGCCTGCATACCACTATTTACCTTATAGTTTTAAGCAGGTCGATCGTCAAGTACGTTGTCCAAGCTGTGTGCGAGCCCTTAGGAGGCTGATCAGCAAGAACTCACCGCATTGTCTAAGAGACAAGATTTCGTGCTGCAAAAATATGAACATGGAAAGCAAAAGTCAACAGCAAGGGCGATGCATACAGGTAAGTCAATTTGTATATTAATAATTCATATCATGATCATTTCTCTCTTGCAATCTATCACTTCAAATACACTAGTCGAGACATAGTTCATCTAGAGTTTTCCTGGGTCCCCTCCATACCTGAACACTGTACCAACTGATTAAAAAAGCTTTGAATGTATACAGGCTGCTGCCTTTACCTCTTACGCAATACAATATAATGCTCCGGTCGGGCTAATATGCCAATACCACAGTAAATAACAGGAATTTGATTACTTATATCTTATTCCTACACCAGCTATTATTTCCTTACAATCTCACTATAACAATTGTCTAGGTAACTTGGGTCTACAATGCACTCTCTAGGTCACAGACTCGCAGTTCGGACATAACAACAATAGCCATAACAGTTAAGGCAACAAGCTCATATTTAGCAAGCACGGGATACATAAACCGGGGGCAGTATTTCACTTACGATAACGGAAAGTACGTAATACGTACGATTCTACACACCTTCATGACGTCACGCCTCGATTCGGACTCTAGAATGGTCGTGTATTAAACCCGCAAATTCTGAAGTTATCTTGTCGTACAATTTATTCATGAGGTGGTTGATCCATTAGTGCAGGGTATAAGCTTCATATACGATACCGGAAAGTGAGATGCAACAGTTAACCACTTCACAACGCCAGCCCTTCTTCTCTCTAACTTGAATATCTTTATGTATTATATAAAAAAAACCTTTTCATAGGGCCGTTGACTGACTGCAGCATGATAAAAGAACACTCATGGATAAGCTGTACAAGAAGGTCAAGAAGTGGCAGAAAGGGAATAGATGTTGCGGAGCGGGAATAGGGGTGGCAAGAGCTTCTGCAACGCGCACTGCCTAACTCTTCATCAAATATCATACAAAGCATTAAGGGTTCTAATCAATCTTTGGAATTGACCACAGCGTATATTGCGTGTAATGACTTTTTTTACCGAGCTGAGAATTGCATAGAATCGATAAAAATGAAGCAATTCCAAGCTTGGATATCAATAACACCACTGTAATCGCTTGGAGGTTACTTACACCCCTGCGATACTGGCCAATGATTTACAAATAGAATTCTGTATCAGTATTAGCTACCCTCGTCTATATCAACATCACTTACTTCTATTCTCTTCTTCCAAAAGAAGTTATAACCTGTATAACACCTGCTGACACAGCTCAATAAACTGATAAAATATAGCGCGGGTCATGACACCGATCACATTATGGCATGAAGCTGGATACCTACTACTTTTTCGAAACCTAGAGAATTATTACCTTTGTGGCATGGTAGGCAATGTTCTAACACCCTGTACTGATGAGCACTGTGACATCACTATTCTACCGCCCGTTGTTGCACGGGTGTTAACTGGACCCGACGGCTACAGATGATCGCTAGGAAGCTATCACCTCGACTTAAGGATGCCTACCATTTCGAAAGGGTTACTAAATTCAGTGGGCTCTGGCCATCCAAAGAGAGAACAATGAAAAGGAGCTGTAGGCGTCAGTAGAATTGATGTCGCTGTTCTTGGAAAAATGACACATGCCTATATGGAAAGAGTTACATCACATGCAAAGCAAAAAATGCAGAGAAATCTAAGTGAGTACAAAAAATAAGAATCGCCAGGCCTAACCAAGGCATCAGTTCTTGTTATTATTAGGACAAAGGTTCAAGATTAGCAACAAGGTTTGCTAGCTAGCAGCGATTCTAAGCCGCATCGCGCCGAAGGTCAAATATTTTGTCTCGGTATTTCTGCCGGAAGGACGCGAGTGACGGCGAACTCACATAGGCAGAGTTCTGTGTCTCAAATTTATAAAGCGCACGCAACTCTCTCGTGAGGCCCAAACATATTTCGGCAGGAAAGGGGCCCGCAAGAATATATAACCCTGAAAGCTCTTATCAGGACAAGGCGTGCCGCTTGGGGCAGCACGAGCAGCGTGCCAAATAAAAAAGCGTTTCGATCAGATGATGCGACGATTATTAGTTGAAACAAATCGCGAGAGTTACCGTCAGCCACACTACACAATCGCACGTTCAACTTACGAGCGAACGTTAAGCTCGCGCGTCTTCCAGCTTATAGAGCAAAAGTCAGTATCCAGCCTAACGCCGATGCCCACACGCTATCCAAAAGAACGAGTAGCCGAGTCTTGCGCTCCAAATCAACTTCTAAGAAGCTACACACTCGCGCTTCTGCACAAAATTCTGGGCTGGAGCATGCAGCATTTTTGCGCACGATACACGAGTCAAATGCACGAAATTATGCCAACAAATCGCCACTAGACATCTATCGGCGGGTAGATCGTTCAGTTCGCTTTCGGAGCCGCAACGGTTGATTATTTTTAGGATATTCTATCATAGAATCAGACTTAACATTACGTTTGAAGGCATTGTGTAGGATCTATTAAATTATTCTGCTTGTTAGATGCATTTTTGCTATGGTGTTCAGTCCGTAGCCATGACAACGTCGTTTCCGACGAACAGAGCTCGACGTCTGTTGACCATCGGACCATTCTCACATGGAAATAGGGGTGCTGTTTTTCCACAAAAAAATTTGCCCGTTTGCGAGTTTCCTCAGCTTTTGGCTAACGTGTGCACAGCCCTAAGACACCCTTGGAAAGTACTTACGTTGAGCGACGCGTCAGTTATAGGTCCGTACATAAGTGAAGCCTGTGATTATAGGGTGTTGCCCCCAGCATGAGCGGCACAGCTATTGATGATCCGATAAGCGCTCAAATATTCATGAGCATATGAATTTCCAACATAGAAAAAACTAGTAGCAACAGAAAGAAACACAACCATAGATCTGAGTGAGCATTATAATTTTCTATAGCTACAGCAGAAACAGTTAAAATCAGCATTGTTAGATAGGTATGAGGCGTGAATGAAAACAAAAGTACCGAGTATATTTTCTAATATTTCGTCTGCCGAAACGAAAATACAATGTAAATACACACTACAATTGCTATTATTATCAGTCCTAAAAATTTCCATCTCTTTCAAGTTATCCGATGTGATATACGAAGTAAGACGCTGTTTTTTACACAGAATAATAACTTCACTAGGAGGGAGAGAAATGGGTCCTAATATTTATATAATTGGAGTAGGTGGCGAAGCTGGGTGGCTCTCGTCCCAGGCACCAAGCCTGCAATACTAATAGTTAAGGGAACTGCCTGCACTGTAGTAATAAGTATAAAATTTAACACAGCAGAAGCATATAACGATGAAGCGAAATGAGTAATAGCAGCGGCATATTATTAATAATCGTAGACAAATCGTACTGTACAAGAGTAGTAGTAGTAATAAAATACAAAGTTTAAAACAGCATAAGCAAAGTAAGCATGTAATAATATAGTAAAATGAGTAAAAGTTGCGGCATATTATCAGGTAACGTAAAATTGTTAAACTAGGCACAACCACGTGAAAGAACAAGGAAGGAATTGCACGAAATTTACTACCTAGCTACATAAAATACTAACCGTAAAAGGAAGTAGTCTACAGGCTAGAATCAGTGGTAGGTCATACATAATAACTGGAGCTAGGGCATTGGAGCTCTTAAAATAACCGTAGTAGCGGTTAAAAGGAGCACTTGTAGCGCTATAAATGTGCAGTAGTAGCGATAGAAAAGAACATCAGGAGCACTTATGGGACAGCTTGGAGTAGTTGCTAGGGCGTTTGGGGGCAGTTATCGGGGCGATTCGAGCACCAAAGTATAACTTACACACCCATCGGAGTAAGAAATTCGACGAAATTTTGCTTTTGAAAATATTTTGGAAGCATTCAATACAAGATTTAACCTGAATAT
The DNA here is from genome assembly GCA_001587735.2 of Parhyale hawaiensis. NCBI lineage: Eukaryota > Metazoa > Arthropoda > Malacostraca > Amphipoda > Hyalidae > Parhyale > Parhyale hawaiensis. The sequence goes on from LQNS02278164.1 coordinate 1,551,686, forward strand.
CTAATTATACAGGGTGTTGTGTAGTTCGATGCACATATTTCAACCATATATAGAAAAACGTAAAATAAAACGATTTTCAGGAGTGGCAAAAACCTCTAAACTCCTTCGTTTTCGAGAAATGAACTGAAATACTTATAGGGAGGATTCAGGTGTAAATGAAGTTTTTATTTTTTGACCGATTTGAATGAAACTTGGTAGAGATACGTAATATTGGAAAAGAAATTGTTTTTACTCATGTACTTTTCTCCATTTTCCCCATAGAAAACGAGTTATTCAAAGAAAAGGGCAAAAGGGGGCTGGGGAAAACCCTACTCCTACAGTTTTTGAGCTAGCTACAAAGATGATTTTGGCATCAAAAGAAATGAAATTTGATCCTCTATCAGGGTCAAAATTTTCGGTTTGATTTTCGAAACGGTTTTTAAGAAAGTTCGAAAAGCTCAAAATTCTTTTTTTTTTTTTAAACTGTGCTGTCGCTCGTCTCCTAATTCGATAATCCAATTAAAAATTTTTTATTGTTATAGGAAATTAAATTACGTTTCTTTCAGTACCGATTATTATCTCCGAAGCCCCCCCCCCAAAAAAAAAACTGCAGGAGTAGGGGTTTTCCCAGCTCCCCCCCCCCCTCGTTTTGTCGTTTTCTTTGAATAACTCGTTTTATACGGGGAAAATGATAAGACAGTACACGAGTAAAAAAAAATTTTCGATTTTACATATGTATCTATATAAACCAAGTTTCATTCAAATCGGACAACAAATATAAATTTTTCATTTTCGCCCGAACACTCCCCTAAGTATTCCAGGTCGTCATTTTTCGAAAACGAAGGAGTTTTGAGGTTTTCGTCACTCCGGAAAATCGCTTTAATTTGCGTTATTCTATATATGGTTAAAATATGTTGATCGTTATACACAACACCCGTATATATTTTAAAAAATCATTAACTGATCACGCACGTCTCAATCATCTACCAATTATGCCATTTTATTCGTTAGCATGTCATAGTATGGGGGAACTCATAATAAAATTACCCCACCCGTAAGAAGTTCCCTGCTTCAACCACTTTGCCACATTCAAACTGATAGACGTCTTGTCAATATGTATTGAATATTGCTGTTGGTGTTTATTTATTCAATATACTTGAAAGTACAGTTGACCACCTGCTAAGAATGCTCCAGTTACTTGAGATCGCTCCAACTTTCTGAGCATTCAGAGTCAAATTGAGTCCTAAGGAGCATTTTGGAACCTTTATAGCGTTTGGGGCATTATGGAGTATAAAGAGCGCTAGCAGCATTTTACGTATATATGCTCCAATGTCCGAGCTCTAATAATAACCGAAGAATTCCCTTGCTTTTATTCCCACAATTTTCTGTACGAGAGCTATCGTGCATCGACGATCCGTAACTGGGGGAGTTTTCGATAGTGGCATCATTAGCCAAGTTAGAGACTGGTTATGGGCAATAATGAGTTTGCAGATCGTAGTCGACTGCTTGAAGTTGACGACTTACGATATCAGTAGGTAGCTATATTCCAAACGGGTTATAGGCGATAATAATTCCAAAGAGACGGGTTCCAGGAAACCTCGCTATCAACTGGTTGGAACTGAAAACTTATCCACAGTGCTATATAACAGTAAATTGGAAATACGTAGCTTATCGACAACACTACAAAAATCAAAGTTCTGGTTAATTAGAAAGCGCCAACGACAGGCCAGAACTGCTGAAGCTATCCGTGGATGGGTGAAGCATAGACCGCAACAGTACTTGACTCTAAGTGTGACGCTGGCGGCCAAAAGTCGGCAAAAGTCCGCGTAAAGCTATTCTTTTCCCCCTATCTAATACTGAAGAAAAAAAATTCCAAGGTACCCAACATTTTTCTAGCGGAGAAGGTAACTTGGATACGGCGGGGACGCACTTCGGCGCTTGCCTGCATGACCGTGTCTGGACATGTTCATAATAGCTCCTGAGAAAATCCCATTCTTCCCATTTTGGCCGCCAGCGTCAGAGGCCACTTTGGACCTAAGAGCCAAGTACTGATGCGGTCTATGGGTGAAGCGTTAACGTCGCCACGCTCGGGCTCTGCTACCTCACTACAAGAACTTTTCTTCCATAGGAATACAGTAGGAGCTAAGAACACTCGTAGCGAAACAGCAAGCAAATACGGCAAGTTCGACTAAACAGTACGCAGTCAAGAAAAAGGTTAGTTAATCAAAGGTAAAAGAAACCGATATCTGTATCGAACTAAATACTAAGCAGAACTGGCCTAAGCAACTCCCACAGCACACAACACTGGCCTAAGAATAAGTAACAAGTACTATGATGTTGGTATTCTAAACCCTACCAGTTATTTGGAGAGATGAAATGATCTTGCCCAACTGCTATCCGTCAGTATTATCTCTCTTTGTTCATTCCGCTACGAGCAACATTTAAGTATTGAATGTGCATGCAACAAGTAAAGAAAAGACTGAAGAAAAACTTTTGTCTTCACAGTATATGTGATGTACAGTGGAAGAAATGAGGATCGACGTGCATGGAAACAAGCCAGAAAAGAAGAGGAAGAATATAAACCAAAACCAGGAGTATGACACTAGAAGGAAACCAAGTGAGCACGAAAGACAGACATCCCAAAGTCATAGCTATAGCTAAGGTAACCATGATTTGCCTTCCCCTATGAGCTTTATTGCCCATAACATAGGACCTACGTTGTAGAATACTTGAATTCCGCGTAAAGCCGCATATTTTCCAATTATATGGGCTTGGAGTACTGCTATTTGAACTTAGTGAAAAGTCTTCAACTATATAGCGCTATACCCTTGTTTATACACGAAGTCTTCACACATTGATTGCTACCGAGGATGTCCAGGTTCCAGCTCTGGAGACGTTAAAAGTCAACAGAACAAATGTCTCGTGTCTTCTTTATGGGTCTGTGGCCAGTAAACAAATAGTACGACAAAACTGAGCACTGCAGGAGGTGAAAATAACTAGAACTAAGCTAAAGCGACAGTTTGGCAAGTTACTGACGGTAGAAGGGTAAGCTAAAATGCAACGCAATAAACGCAAATATGGCAGAAACGGCAGGCTGAGCAGGCAAAATTTGTACACAAGCAACAAAACTATACTTTTTCACCTTCAAAATAATAATAAACAACATTAATAAAAGTCAGCATATTCTAAATTACATTTCATCCAGGACGAGCTACTGCTCGAGTGAAATGATGTAACAATTTAAACTACATGCTAGTTCAACTCATTTAAACGTGAGTTATTTTCTATTTTGAAGGTGAAAAGTTGCCACTAGATCTACGAACACAAACTGAAGCAATAATGCACTAGCGTCAGAGAATAAGGAGAAATATGAGGCAGACTCGGTCAGCAAACTTTTCTTTGAATATGTACTAGCTGGTTTTGCCTTGAGGAAAGATCAATGTATATTCACTGATTAATTTATCTAGCAATCCAAAGACCAATGTGTCTTCACCTGTTGTGGTTGTTGATTGTTGTTGAGTTACCTCCAAGAGGGCGGAGTTTGAACACCACCCTCTCTGACCGCATGGAGGAAATTAGTGATGACGTTTGATCCTGCAGACAAGTACTGCAGGCCCAGGTCCACGTTACCACCTAAGTGGGGCCGCGCCACAATCAGACCATAGTCCTGAAGGGACAAAAAAGGGGAGGGTTTGAGTGAAGTGCAGAGAGCCACGCCGATCTCACACGACGGGACGCGCCCCACAAAGCAGGGCCCGAGCCGCCGCTCCGACCCGACGTTGCCGAGTGCCTGGAACAGCAAGGCGAGCCCCGCCCAAAGGCCGCCAAAGACAGAGAAAGCAAGCGCGGACGCTCCCCACCGCGCGGACCCGGCACCACACTGCACCACTCCTTGCTGCATTTGGGGCAGCAAGGACAGGTCTTCACCTGTCAATTTATCTAGCGACCCATCCATCTGTCACGGCTGAAGCATCGCAATGGATCGCGTTTGCAGCAGCTCTACCATATCTTGGAGACGGCGTATGCACAGGTTAATTGCTGACGATAGCTGTTGGCCAACTGGTAGTTGATACTTATTTTGCATATATAATGTTTCTTGGCAAGCACAGAATAACTGACAATTATTAGCAACTCATATCTCTAGTGCTATTGAAAAGTGAAGATGAAAAAACAGGCAAGTCCACACCTTACACTCCATAGCTGAATCGCGGCCGCACATGTGACTAATACAAAGTCATTAATGCAACTCTTTGTGGTCATTTCTGACGGCTGGGTAAGTTAACACTGGTTAAAGCATTGAAAAAAAAGTAAGTGATGTTCTAATTGGTAAACTAAAAAGTACGTACTTAGAGACAACAGCCAGTTTACTTGCAAACTTTTTCGTGTAAATTATGAGAATAGTAAAATTAGGATAATTATATCGCATTACAAACTTAGGGCAAGTACTACTTTGCAATCCTTAAGCTAATCATTTGACGATAATCCAAGATATAATAAGCGGTACTAAATTAGATGGTACCGTACTTTTAATTGTAACTGAGAAGTAGCTAAAAAGTAATCAAATACACATGTATTGCGGTAACAAATCGTACAAGTATGAAGTAAAGCCTATGATGCATTACGTCATTGTACGACTCCATACTGAATGACACGTACTAAAGGTAGGCCGGATATCAAAATCTGCAGATATCCGCACAATTTGTAGAGTCAAATCACTATGTTTTGACGTGCATAGTAAGTATGCAAGAGCTAATGTGGATTTTCTCCAAAGCAACATAGCCATGTTATATGTAGTGTGGAATTATGCAAGGATGTGGATGTCCAGTCCACAACAATGATGTCCTTAAATAATATGAATTAAAAGAATATTTCCGCCCTGTGAATTGCAGGCCATGTTTTCAAGTTGTTAACGCTACACTTAGATGGTTCATTAACCGAGTTCATTTTTAAATCCTATGTTAACTAGGCTGTGTTATTTTGCTACAAGGCTTCCTAGTCCTATTGTATTGAAACAAGGTAACACAACCTGGTACAGAAGGAGTTCAGACATAAAATTAGCGATAGTTAAAGACATAGGTATATTTTCTTGTTATTAAGAGTACAGTTACATTAGCATAGCCAAGTCATCACATAATTAAGTACTTTCATTTGTGACTAAGACGTAACCTAGCAAGCAGTAGACGGGAAATTATTGCACTGGAACATATAAGTTCGGAGGATCGCTGAGCAATTAAAAAAAATCAACCGATCAAGTTATCATAAAACAAAGCTAACTTCCCAAAGACAAATGATGTAAGCTTACGGACAATCGAACATTTGTAATTATATTATAATACTTAGTAGTGTTATAAAGTCCCTTGTTTTAGTAAACTAACGTATGCACTGAAGACAATAAAACAAATATTAGTAGAGTGTTAACAAGTGCCGCGTTTTATATACAGCTTTAAGTAATCGAACAAAATATGGCTCGACCTTGTACTATAAAAATCTTAGGGTAATAATCTAGCTCACCCTTTACTGTTTGTATTAACTAAACAATAATATTCGGAGGAAAAGCAGTACTCGATGAAGCTTGGGATCCTATTAGGCGGGAAAGCGTTACGTCCCAAATCTAAACTCGCCTTCACAGTATCCTGTAAGCGTACATTATTAATAATCTTTTCAAAAGATCACACAGGAGAAACTCACTTAACCCCGTATCGATCTAACCGGAGTAGATCCACATATGAAGTGCCTACGGTTTCGAGGTTATTCGTTTCAAATTGAAATTATTTTGTACAAATGTATTTCTTTAAAGGATTAACTCTTTACTGGCAACGTAAAAAAATAGCAGGAACAGCAATCCCACAAATATTTTCCTGAAGTTTTATTATTTCCCATTGCTTGAAGCCCTTCCTGAAATTTTAATATTAATGATAGCCATCAATGCGAGCAGTGAAGCGCTGTATCAGCCATAGCAGCGCGCCACCTAACGGCGGCACTGAACTGGACGTACGGTATGTACAGCTGTGGGCTGTGTGAATCAAGAGCTCGTAAAAATATACACTTCATATGGGTTGCAAGTCTCTTGCCATTGGGCAACTAAGCACTACGGATACCCCACCTAAAGATTTTAGATTGCATGTGTGAATCACTAAACAATATATAACATTTAGTGGTTCAAGTCAACGCTGAAATAAACTCGTCCAAAAGCTATGCTTCAAGTGCCTAAACAAATAAACCGTGGTATAATCTCGTGTAAGTGATCAATATGCCAGGTATTTTATGAGTGTAATGTTCATTAGCGTGTGGTCATTCATCGTACTCGCTATCAAGACAAGCAAAGAACGCATTTTGCACACTCAGCAAGTAAAAGTTCACCAAATCTTATAACAACACAATAACTTACGTGTAACGAGAATAAAATATAAATTACAATATGAACTTAAATAGTTGCGAGAATAATTAACAGTTGTGACAGAGCAGCACATAGCCAGAGTATTGCACAATATTGATGCTGATTAGTGTTCAGGTTAAACTTAAAATCCCACACGTAAACTGAAACCACCGCTATTTTAACGGGGTTCTGACGAGAAAATATCCCATAGTATCCCAATCAGAAACGCAGGACAAAGCTTTGTCGTGATCTACACAATGAGCTTATGCATTTCTTATGCCTGTACTAACGCTACCATTAGGTTCTATGTTAGACATTTGAGAATATTTGAGAGGTGTTTGTTCATTTAAAGCTAACCCTAAGGGGCCGAGAGTGCCGACTGATCAACAGAATAATCGGAAGAGGAAGAAAGACTCAATCGGTAGAATAGTCAAACCACGAAGAAGACAGGCAAGTCAATGGGTAAAATAGCCATCGAAAAGACGACAAACTAACCAATCGATATGAAAGTCCAGCTGCGATGAAAAAGACACGGCCGATCCATCTACAATAAAAAAAGTGATTCACGAAAAAGACTACGGGGCAAATCTTGGTATCTGCACGAAAAATTCAAGCAACAAAGATAAGAAACTAGCGCAGAGGCGTCAAATGATAATAGATGTTACTGACAGACCCTTGAACCCATTCATCAGCAATGTGCACACCATTGTGATGCATTTGCAAGAATGCTGAAATTTTGGTTTGCTAAAGAAAAGCTGTATTAGGTAATTTCATTCACATGAGAACATACAGCAAGCTGCGTGACAGTTTAAGCTTCCATTAAGACTTAGGACAATGGCAATCCAACTTCAACAATGGTTGTCTAACTTTTTCTAGACCTCGCGAAAGGGCTCTTTCTATTGCTGTCCATAAACTCTACAGAAAAGAAAATCTGCCTTGATAAGGAACAGAACTGTTAAAAATGTGCTTCGCATTTACTCAACTATTGCAGGATGACCTACCAATGAAGTTCATAGCCCCCGAGAACATTTATAACAGGCTGTTATTTTATCACTTCGTGCAGTCCCAGCATTTTCATCTTTCCAACAGGGCTTGCACATTCTAAGTAACCTCTTCATTTAGTTCCTACATGATTAAAAAAAATTTAAATTACTCTTGAATTTTTCGAAGTCGTCACTTAAGCCTGGTGCAATATTCTTCGGGATGTCGGACTATTTTCTATATTCACTTCAAGTCTGTCAAGTCTTAGCTGCCGGTTCTGTTTGGACCGATATTACTGTCAATTCTTGGGAAGATTGTTTCAGGAACTGGAATGACGATCAAGTACCTCTTACTAAGACGTAATGAATATACTGTAAAATAATAAAAATCATTGGACTTCCCTAACCAAAGCTTCAATCGCTAAGTCACGCAATTATGATTGGAGGGTCGGCAAGTAAAGCAACTGCCATAGCAGCTTTGGCACAAATCCACTAAGTACGCTGTCATTATCAAAAGCTTACACGGAGCACGTGCGCACAAACCGAATAAATTAGGCACGATACACCTGCGAAAACTGCAAGTACTGTTAGTGTAAAACCAAACCTAACGCAACGTTGTAACGAGAATTAAGTCCGAAGTACTGGCACAAATATACTGGATGAGCGACGCACAAGTAAGGAATTCAGCTAGCTGGTACAAGGGCCTGGTGCAGCCAACAGTCTCAGTAGCTACCTAATATAGGTAATCCAGTCATTGCCACGGCCACTGTTTGGGGAAAATGCTGGTAATATAGCCTGTACAAAGAGCAAGGTCAAGTCGGTGTTGTGCACTTGACGGATATCAGTACACTGAAGAAAATTTGTCTCAAACTGAGGACACCTTCACGGGCACAGATGCGAAAAGATGCAGTAGCCGTGGTAAGGTGGGCATTTCCCGTTGGTAAACGGGAAAGCGTGCCGGTTTTGAGATTTTGAGACACTTTTCTCACTTTATACGCGCATTATTTTCGTACTTCAAGAAGCGCGTGATCAGATCTAAGCGCAGTTCGCGATGAATAAAACTGACACAGAGCACAGACACTTCGAAAAGAAAAAAAGGATTTACGCAGCAGCTACGGGGGACCAAGCCAAATACAGGACACAAAAAACTCAAAACATAGAGGAGGAAGAAGTCAACTCGCCACTTCAAATTTTGGGGCAAAGAAGCAGCTGCCGCACGATTGGAAAGGGCATCTGTAGAGCCACACAATTTGCAGTTTCTGAGTTAGACACATTTGTTGAACTGCTCATGTAGGGCCAAATAGCATGCATAATTTGTTACACAAAGAACAGTTACTGGCAAAGATCTGATAAGTCAGCAGCATTGCCGCTATCGAGTCTGACAAACTACCTCGATTCAGTAAGACAAACAGCCTCAATCTAGTCAGACATATTGCCGCTATCGATTCACTCAAACTGCTCCAGTAAAATCTAACTGCCATTATCGAGTCTGTCAAATTAAACATATTTTTCCTTCGAAAACGGAATTTTTTGGATCAGACACCGACGAGCAAGGAAGAAGTTCAGCCCATTACCAGACGGCTGTAGATCACTTTTACACGATTATTATTTCCCAAAGCATCCCATCAGTTGCCCGGTATAAAGTCAAGTAAATAAGGTGTAGGGAACACAAGAGAGATGCCTAGACAGTGTCAGAGGGCGCAGGCTGTCGAGCGCGCTGCAGCAGGCGGGGGGCTGAGTTCATGATGGCAATGGCACCGATGGGAGCCGTGATGAGGATCACCAGCACCGCAATGGTCAGCACCTGACGGGCAACCATATATTATGAGGCATCAGTTTAGTTTGCTAAAGAAGATACTACATTAAAATCAAGGTCAACCTCATAGAGGGCAACAATTTTGCAAATGGACGAGCTAAGTCGCTGTATAAAGACATACCGTACATACTGATTTCAGAGACTGAACTGATCAAGCGTTTCTGATAAAGAAACATAACCGACATAGAGTCAAGGGCCCAGACTCACCTGCTTGGCAAGCATTATTTGCTCCTCCCCGGCACCAATCCTTTGTGCGTAGTCCAGAGCTGTGGAGCCGATGGCGGCCTGTGGAGAGAAGTGGCAGCACAGGTAATAAGAAGGCTTGAACAGCCAGCGATTCTAATCCACATCGCCTTGAGGCTAAAAAGCCGTTTACCGAGCACTGTAGCTGGCAGGTCCTGACTTGAAGCGAACTAACGTACTTGAGTTGTGCCATCTCAATGTTTAGTCAGCGCGTTGCTACTGGCACGAGAACAGGCGCAAAGGATCTCAAAGAGGCGAAACAGAAAAAGAGAAGACAGGAGAAAGGAACACTAATGCGGTGGGTCCCTTCCACTGCCCTCCACTAGGGAGCCGGGAGGAGTCCCGAGAGATGGGTCGCTTAACCGTCATCGGTGACCCATCACACAAAGCAAAAAGGGAACGACACATGACCTTCTAACTTCACAAACTAATGTCAACAGCATGCATCATGGCCAGATACAATAATCCTTAACCTACCGGTACTAATGTAATGGTTTCCCGCACCTTATACAATTTTGCTTTGTGTTCTGAAATGCACTTGGTGTAGCCTATTCCTACTTATTACATTCGATGCTAGTAACTTTAGAGATGCACTACAACTAACATCATTTGCAGAGACACAGTTGCAAAGCATCTGATCAATAACGAAGGGACGAACTTTCTTGAATCGCACTAATTGCAATAGAAAAAAAAACAGCTTCAAGTAGGTTAAGGAAACTTGACCTGAAACTGGAAGCAACCCTCTCGCAAATTTATTTACAAGAACAATAAAATTCACTAGGCACCTGTAGGCCTATTCTCCCAGTCTTTTTCCAAATTGATTGAATAGGCTAATAAAATAAGGGGCGGGTGTGGGAGTTACCTGGACGGTAGCTTTAGGCAGCCACGCGAGGGCGACGAAGAAGCGCTCCCTGAGGTTGAGGCCGCTGCCGAGGACAACAAAGAAGGTCGTGACCACACGACACGTCAAACTGATGCACAGCGTGGCCAGACCCAGGCCTATGGTGTCCAGCTGCAGCTTAAGCACCTGGCCAGCAGAGAAGAATGACATGATAAACAGAGCCCGGCCACAACAATTTCAACGGGCTCCAATCTTAAGCACGTGTCACATGGATATATATGTGTACATCAATATATAACAAGCCTAAAGTCTCCAACTGTATCGTTTAGCGTCTGTCAAATGGAGAATAATGATAGGTTTGATAGGTTAATTACAAACAGATAGCTACATTGATACAGTATAAGCATCGTTTGGTGCATGAGTACAATAAGAATTACAATAATGTATCCGCATAGCCGCTAGAAGTTAAGCATAATTTTTTGAGCAATCATAAAGCAAAAGCTAATACAATTGCATGACATATTCTATAAAACGGTTTTTGAATACATTATAAGAAATTAGATCTAATAAATACACACGAATTTTACTGAGCACCGATACAATTTGAAAAACTGTTGAGCGTTTTTCAACATCAACACGCACATCTGGGAGATTGAGAACAGAAAGTCTCATTTCGTAATTTAGTTGGGGAATTCAAGTGGACTGAAATGCTTTAAAAAAAGACTTCAGGATGATTATTAGACACGAATCGAGAAAATTTAAGCAAGGTATAGTTGTAGACATCTTGAAATTGCAACATTTTCAGAGAAGAGTACATATGGTATCACTGCAATTCATTTGAGGTACTGTATATTGTTAGCGTTAAAGGCGGAGTAGGTATTCGCCTCAACATATTCCTCAATATTACTTCAAGCTTATGAATGTGACAACGTAGGGCTCCACCCCTAACGATGATACCCTCGTCCAACACTGAGTGAGCTAGTGAGTAATAAACCATTCTTTTGCGATTCGCAATCAACATAAGTTTTATTATTATCTTCAGGGTTTCCCACCGTATTCGATGCGAGGACGATATAACAGCGATCTACGGTATTCATTCACCAATAACGGCGTTAGTATTCAAGGAATAGTCAAAGCGTTATATATAGAGTTGTAGGATTGGACAGTGTCTTTCAGTGATCTGACAAAGTCGGTTGGTTCTTATACTGGATTGAGGTCTTCAGTTATTCAAAGATAGCATAGTAAGTCAATGCTGGAGACGAAGGAATATAAGGGGCCTTGGAACTTTGGAAGGCCGTTAGATTATTATCATAGAAGAAGTCCTTGATATTGTCAGCATGAGATCAATATAATTGGATATTGAATCGATTATACAAGAATTTTGCGGCCTACTTCTTCGATGTAGACCTTGAAATTCAGCGTCTCATCCAGAATCAGTCCAAGATACCTTATCTGAGGCACCTACTCTAGTTTATTACTGTTGAAGAAAATAGCTGGCAACTGTGGGTAAGTGCAGGGAGAGAATAGCATTAATGATTGCATACAAAGTAGGGCCTAGCTCTAAAAAAGCGCAAAAATTCATTCTAGTTCATGGATTTTCATAACTGATTGCATAATGTACCTACCCATGGGATTTTCTATTACTAGATGCCAATCTGAAGGGATATGCCATAACATAGCAGTTAATTTCATGATCGCAAATTGAGCTGCAAGTATATACAAGCTTTTTGGAAAGGCGAAAAGTAGCAATCAAGGCTAATAGAATCCAACTGGTAGCTAAGTAGAAGAGCGGTTTGTATAGAGATCATCAGGTGACATGAAAACCATGTAAAACGATTCCGACCAGAACACGATCCGGTGTAACGAAAAACAAGCCTAAAAAAGGGCTGTGAAGAAACTAAGCACAAGAACTGCCAATGCGTACCTGTATCTGTGTACCGATGAGGGCGAAGAGCATGGGCTGCAGATAGGACCAGGCGACGTTGCAGTGCTGCCCCACAGGGTTGTCATCATCGCCCCAGCCCTGGCGACGGTAACCCACGCCAGCTACGAACGCCATGCACAGCACCGCCAGGGCGCCAGCTCCGCCGTACTCGATCCGCTGGCTGCCGAAGAGAGCGAAAAGGCCGGCGGTGAGGAGCATCGCAAACTGCAGCATCGAGCAGCTCTGGTGGTGCTTGTTGGGCAGGATCCAGCATATGAGCCCCATGCCGATACCGTACGAGATGCCCATCACCACCTCCACGGGTCCGTGCAGCAGTTGCCATGTTAATGAGCCTTCAGAAAAAGTGACTCCGAGCAGGACGCCGAAGCCAGAGATGGCGAGCACGTCATCAACGCTGGCGGCAGCGATGACGAGGGTGGGGATACCTTTCTCCACACCATAGCCCTTCTGTGACAGCTGCAGCAGGCAGGGCACCACCACAGCAGGCGACACTGCAGCTAGGATGAACCCGAGCATGAAGCCCCAGAGCCAGGGGAAGCCAAGCAGGAAGTGCGTCACGATGGCCACGACGGTGGTCTCCACCAGACAGGGAGTGAAGGCGAGTCTGAACACCACCAGGGACATGGACCGTAGGGCCTTAGGGTCCAGGCCCAGGCCCGCCCGCAACAGGATCACAACCAGCGCGATGTTTCTGATAGAGATGGACCAGTCAGGGTCAAGACTCTCGCCAATAATTCGCACCCCAGGGACGCTCCTGAGGGCGATGCCCACCAACAGCATGCCCAGTAGAGCGGGCAAACCACAGGCCTGCGACACCTTGCCTCCAAGGACGGAGCACACAAACACCACCAGCAGGGAGAAGAGGTTGCCTCCTGGTGCGGCAGC
>LQNS02278164.1:1667084-1684440 GCA_001587735.2 Parhyale hawaiensis
CATTGAGGCGACGAGAAACTGTATAGCGAGACACTTCTATGTTGTTATTGACCTTCAGCTTTCTGGAAATTCCCGCTGCAGTTTCGAAAGGATCCTTTTGGGTATTGCGTTTCACAATCCTATCAACTCGTACGGTGGTTTTTCGAGAGCGGCCTGCAGATACCGGTGATTCCAGCTGTTTCTTTTCATCTTAGAGCTTCAAAGCACGAAAAAAAACGCTTTTAGATCGGTTTACCTCTCTTGATATGGCCGAAAGAGTCATTCCTGAGGACCTGAGCTTAACAATTTCTTTCCGCAGCTCAGGAGTAACTTTCACGTGAGGTGCCATGTTTCTACTAGAATGGTGTAATCGTAAGAGTGGCAGTTCTAGAAGTCATGTACACGAAATTTAATGTTGCCAGATGACCGGGGTAAATGTGAGAATGTTTTAGACACGATCGTTCTCTTATTTTGCACTGTTCAATTTTTGTTATTGTTTGATTGCTCTAATCTATTGAACTAGTTATGTTTATCCTGATATTTTATAGAAATAGCCTTATGTTAAATACATTCCTTAAGGCCCCATCAAGATATTCATTAACCTACTCTACATTGTTAAACTTTATTTTCAAATAATGAAAATCGTTCTCTTATTTTGCCCGCTAGTGTAGGTTTGTTGTTGAGCTTAACTTAGTACATGTCCCTTTTTTTCCTGTCTTAGGACCGAGCACCTTAATTTGGTATAAAATATCGCATTTGGGCCAGAGTTTTCGCTTTTCAAGGAATTACATTAATTGATGTCTTTTTCCTCAGCTTCTAACAAGCTTCAGTTAACGTCGTTAACACATAGAACCATTATGACTGGGTTTTACCCTATCATCATGCAATTGTAGGGTCTCTGGGTAGGGGTGGTCTACCAGTATGTAAGCTTTGCAGCCCTGCGTCGCACCATTTTACTATTTATGTGTTTTCCCTCCAGACCCTCACCATACCTCCCAGTCTGGATGTTGTCAGCAACAGCGGGGAAGACTCTCCCACGAAGACTCGAGGCTTTTCAGACACTCTCGACTCCGTAACCAACACGCCCTCTACTCCCAATGTAAGTGTTATCCATTAGTATTGCTGTCGCCCTACCTTTATTGCCGGCAGTACACTGGTGCAAGATAATTCGAAGCTTGGTGCAGAATTCTGTGCAACAATACAAGAAGGTATAGCAGGCGCCCGACGAGAACTCCCTTATCAATCCATCCCCCGCTCCAAATGAGAATTTCATCTTGATTGCTGCGGTCCTAAAACTACTACTAACAATAAACAACGATACGCCTATCAAAAGATTCTATATTGTTGGCCTAGCAATGACTGGGTATCTTCCAGTCACTGGACTCTTATAACAAACGTGCCCTGTACACCAAAATATAAGGAGGTAATTCACTCATGCTCACTGTCAGTGTTAAGTGTTCACCGGAGCTAATGCACTCATTCTAATTCGAACTATCAGTGTTGGCAAGATGTAATGCGCTCATTCTAAATGTGAGTCTTAATCAGAGGTAATGCATTTACTGTGATATTGCTGCCATCAACAAAACAGTTGGCAGTTCGTTATCTAAGGTTTGCAAATTAGTTGGCCTTACGACCCAGGATCTGTTGCACATGCTGGACTTGAAAAATTTTGTCCGTGTTTTGAGCAGCCAGTCGGATTGTCTTGTCTGTTTCTGTTAGTCTTTTTCAAATTCTGCTAAAGATGAGCTTTTGTGATGAATGCATCGTATTTCGTGTGGGCATTTAAAGATATGTTTTATCAGCAACTCGTATACCGGTATTTAACGTTTTCTATGCTTGGAAAATGCGTATCTGCTAATAGAATTGATCGTTCCCATATCTTTACTATCTTTTACGACGTTGATATTTTAGTATCCATTCAAAAAGACTATAGTTTCTGTGGTGCTCCTGTACTTCCTCTCATTTTTAATATTTTCTGTGTATGTTTTCTTTACAGAGGAAACGGAAAGCTGCACTGGAGCAGAGCAATATCCTGAAGAAGATCAAAACAAGAACGTAAACCGCAGTCCGAGCTACGTACGGTAGTGTGTACCTGCCGATGGTTTCGTGTGGGCGTATAACTGGAGCTCAGTAAATTGTGTCCGTGGAGAGTAGATAATTTGTGTGGACGTGCATGGCATGTTACTCATTCACTCCTGCGCGCCGTTCACAGCAACTCGCTAAATCTTGAGGTTCGCCCATCCTATGTTATGGGGATCAGCAACCCCAGGGGCATTTTATAGTCTACCTTAGCCATTAGCTAGGCCTTCGGGACGTCTGTCTTTCGTGCCCACTTTCCCCTCTTGAATCACTCTAGTTGTATCTTGAGCGTCTTAAACATCTGATATAATAACAACACCTAGCTACTCGTTAAAACTTACTATCGCAGCCCGCTGTAGCGAACTTTATCCGGGCATATTTTGAACGGCGTGGATCGTTACTGTGCGCTGTTCCCTGGCGCATCTGTCTGTCCGGAGCTCAGTGTTCCTCCTACTCTTAGGTGGAAGGTTTTGTAAATCTCAGATGGAGTCACGTCACCAAGCGAGGCAGCGCATTGCTTGGTCGCTTCCCCGCATACGTGCCCTCTGTTACCTTGCCTCAACATGTCCTGTACGTATCAACATGTCCAATGTTTGACTGCCCTCACTCGGTCGTAACTGCCATACAGCGCGGTTCTCGCCCTCTCATGTCGCTTAGTTCCTTTGCATCACCCGCCCTCGAACTCCTTAGCTTGGTTAGTCTCGCGACGCAACCTTTTCCTAAACAGTATTCCAATACCAATGCACCAAAGTACGGAGCATTCAAATGTGAATGACAAAGTTGCTGTTTATCGTTGTTGAGGAAATTCAGTAGTTTTGTTATCATCCATCCAAGAGTTGCCCGAGTCCCTTTCCACAGGGCATGTTGCATCTGGCCGCAGTTCCTGCTGATGAGGTTAGTTTTGTAGGGTTAGGTTGTTCCTGTACTTCCCCTTCAGTCCCGTGACGTGGGCCGCCGAATGATGGTGAGCGACCCATCCCATGGGACTTTCTAATCCGCTCCCATGTGGGGGTGGAGGCCACAGAAGGGATTATCCGCACAGGTGTTTCTTTCTTCCTTCTTCTTCTCCTCCTCTTTTTGTCTGTTAAAGATGCTTTGCTCTTTTTCTTCCGTCAGTAGTAGCTCTTTCGGTGGACGCAGACTCCGGAAAGAATGCCGAGATATAACATTCATATACTGATGCGACATAATAAACAGAGTCTCGCTGCTTGGATCACGTCATATGACGTGGGTGCGGTAGTAACACCATCAATATAATAATAGTAATTGTAGTTTTCTTCGGCGCCTGAATACTATAGACTAAGCATAATTAAAGTCTGTTGAGTTACTCACTCAGCCCCTACGAAATAGCCTCCCCCCCCCGTGCCGTGCGTTCACTGCTCCTTTGGCTTTCGGTCGCATGCTTGCACTGTTTCCAATTGCCCGGGGCTTGCGTCATCTCCTCCCTCTTCCACTACGGGATTTTCGTGCTCTAGCCAAGTTGACATCGACCAAAATACCACATAGAGCAAAAAGTTACGTTTTTGAGCCCTTGAGCTTAGAAGAAATTATTTTTCTTACGGCTTTTTGATCGACGTCACGTCGCATCCTCCTCCCCCAGCAACGGAACACCGACATACCGACCTGTGCATCATTTCTGACATCGCTGCACGCTAGCACCCCTGTGGTGCACATCCGTCCTCTGGCGGTCGTACTCGCTATGTCGGACTATCTGTTGGGACTTTTTTCCGCATACTACTTCTCTCCTGTTGTATTTTCACAGGGATATAAATACGCGGAATTCCTTACCTTTATTTTTCATTTCTTACACCAATCCAACAGTTAGCTGCCTCGAAACCGTAAAGAATGGGGAATTGACGAATAGTTTCGTTATCGAAGCAAAAGTTGACGTCGACCAAAAAGCCCACGAGAAAAATCTTTTTTGCTAAGCTCAAGCGCTCAGAAATGTAACTTATAAGTATACTCGACTGCCCGTGACGCGTTGGGTCACCATAACCAACTTCTTGGCATCTCAAAGGAATATTGAGCACCCTGCCTGTAAGCAAGTTAATACGACGGCAGTCCAGTTGTATATCCGGTATCGCCTATTAACGTACACTTTTATGCAGCCGAGCTCAGATTCCTTTTCAGTATCATGGATACAGTTGAATTGAATCTGTAACGCTTGAATTTTCTCCTATCTTACAACATGGTTTGCGTACACAGTGACGTACAAGCAAACAAAGAAACAAGTAAGATTATCAGAGTTTTATAAGTATGTAGGTACGTTGATAATAAGCGAACTTCCCAGGAGAAACCCCAGTTACAGTAAGATTATGAAACCAGCGATTTCACGAAATCCCTGAACTGCCTGAAATTTTATGTAGTTGGAAGAGATGCGTATAGTTCAATAAGCTAGGTAGGTACATTAGGTTAGACTGTGTTAATTAGGTAACCCAGCCCACTAGGTATAATAACAATAATAATAATGATGTGTTAAACAAGACAAGCGCGGGCTTGTTTATTTAACCCTCGCATACATTTGCCCGCTGTCAATATTTCATATAGTGGTGTTCCCATCAGACGTGCTGGATTATCCACGAAAGAAAAGATTAAGTGAATGAAGAAATTACGCGAAATATGTGGATTTCGTAACATCCCTAGCTTCAGAATTTCTCTGTAACATCTGCATTTTTATTTAACTCCGCAATCGTAGTTGTATGCAATAAATTTGTTCAGATCTACGGTGTATTTATTTTTCCAGTTACTGGTGTTTACTTGGCTTCGAATTTGAAGTCGACTTTACAGGTAGAACGTTTACCTTATTGTTTCGGTTTCCATTACCAGAAAGGTATTGTTAAATAGAAATTCAGCCTGCGAAACTGATGAGTTTACCGCCATGGTCATGGAGGATGGGTACCCAACTAAGAATAAAGGCTTTCTTAGTTCTAACGTTGCAAGGGTTCAAGGTTAGTAAGATTGTTTGCTGGCGCAGCGATTCTAAGCCGCATCGCGCCAGAAGTCGAATATTTCATCTGCATTTCTGCCGAAAGGTCGTGAGTTCTGTGTCTAGTATTTATAAAGCACGCAGTCGGACGTGCGGCACCGGGCAAGAGACGAAAAGAGAAGAAGAAGAAACGCTCATGTGGACGGTCCCTTCCGAGGCCCTCCGCACAGGCGAAGGTAAGAGACCCGCGGAAAAGGTCGACCACCTCGCGGAACTGAAGGGGAAGTATAGAGTCTAATAATAATAATAGAGAACCTAACAAGCTAACCTGAGCAGGGTCAGCTGCAACATCCCTGCGGAGAAGGCACTCGGGACAGCCCTTGGGCTCGTGAAGCCCATATGTATCTACTGTATATATTATGGCAGGGAAAAGGCCGCCAGTGTAACCTTGCGAGGGAATGGTAGCTATATCGGACCGTGTCCTAAGTTCCCATTACGCTGCAACCTTTCATGGAAGGAGAGCTAGGCTGGTTGTGTTTGAAAATTACTTATTAGCAGTCTTGACCCCCAAAGGGGATCTTCTAGCATGTCAGATTATCCCTTAACGCAGAAGTTATTGCATCTGGTCACAATCGAAGCAACAATGACTCGTGAGCCCCACATGGGTGCCTGGTGGGAAGATGTTCAACTGTTGGGTATATCATGGGCATAATGTAGGCTCCTGCTGGTGTACCCACAATTGGGCTGCCCCATGTTATGACCGCCTGGGGCCCTTCAAGGCTTGCCCACCTTAGGCAAAATGTGGCGTTTTCCATATGGGTAACAAATGGGCTTCCCAGCTATATTCCACATTAGCAATAATGTGGGTCTTTCCGCATCACACCAATGTGGGATTTTCCAGTATGGGCAACATATGATATTTCCCACATGGGTAACAGATAGGCTTCCCAGCTATATCCCACGGTAGCAATGTAGTAGGTATTCCCACATTAGACCCATGTGGGTCCTGTAGCTTTTTCCATTGTGGGTGAGATATGGTTATTGCCTGATGGGTAACGAACGGACTTCCCAGCTATATCCCACATTAGCAATTTGGTGGGTCTTTCCACATTACATTCATATTGGCTCACGTGGGATTTCTTAAAGTGGGCAACGGGCAGTGTTTTCCAATTGGGTAACCTATGGGCTACCCAGCTACGTACCACATTTGCAACTAGTAGGTCTTCCCCCATCAGATCCATGTGGGTTCATATGGGCTTTCCCAATACGGGTAACGTGTGGTGTTTCCCACGTGAGAAACAACTGGGCTTCTCCAGCTATATCCCATATTGGCTAGTGTATAATTATAATAGGTTACAATTTCTCATCAAAACATCAAAATACGCCCTGTATTCATGTTACAATGTAGTTTATAACATACTACAAAAATAATTGCCGAGCTTTGTCTTTAACAGTAATCTGACGTGTCATGTAAATAGGTCTCCGGATCCGTGGCTGAGAGAGCTAAGGCGTCATTGTTACTGGTATATGTAGGTTGCAGGTTTGATCCCGGGCTAGGCATAGGATTTAGTCGGCTATTCGTGGGAAACTTCTGGGATATGCATAGGCAAAGTTTGGGTCTCCGAAGAGACACCCATCCAAAACATTTTTGAAAAAGTATTGGGTTTCTTATGGGCATCCCACGTAGGGCCCACTGTGCTGTAAATGGGTAGATGATGGGGAAACTGATGGGTTCTACTTTCAGGGGCCTGCGTGGGCTCCACCAACTGGGGCCCATTTGAGATGTGCTTGGGCAGGTGGTGTGTTTCCCATGTGGGATCCACTCTGAAAACTTACCTGGGACCCATATGGGCGGCCCCACTACGCTATAAGTAGGTAGTTAGTTGCTGGGAAATAGTGCGTCTACCCTCTGGGAACCCATATGGGTTACGCCAATTGGGGCCCATCTGGGATGTGCAAAAAAACGTACCTGCATGGGGCCTATATGGGCGTTCCCACATGGGCAGTAATGGGGCATCCCACCTGGGCCGACAGCTCTATTGTTGCTCGGGAACTCTTTCAAAATTAGTTTGTCAGGTAAGATAGGCAGGTTTTACTCCTCCTTTGCTTTATGCTTGGCTTATCTGCCGGAACTAGCGCACTGGTCGAAACAGAGACAGAGTTGTACCCACGCCTTTTAAAGTGTTCAAAGATCGAGGCCTTCGTTCTACTCCCTCCTGTGAGTTCTCCATTAAATTGAGACCTGCCGGCAGAAGTGCCTAGATGGAATGGCGGGTATTGTTAGTACACATCCTCAAGTGAGTATTAATGCATTATCCGTTAGACGTATTGAGATTTTGGTGAAAAATGACAGATGTACAAAATATGCGCAATTGGCTCGGTTCCCCTCTTTGGGAATTTAATACAAAAAAAAATCTGCCGATCTTGTACCCCATTTCCCTTAAGAAACTCGTACCGTTCCCTATACAGCCATCACTTCCCTCATTAGGGACTATAGTGACGGATTTCGGTTCTTTGTAGAAACTGGTACTTTTACACAACAGGAAAAAATTGTTGACTTTTCATCGAAGTTCTCAGATTCGCTTGCCTATGTTAACTTATTGTTCAAGAAATTAGAATATGTAAAAAGTTTTAATTACCCGCTGGGTTGTTTCTATTGCGTTGGCATAGACATAGCGGGTCCGGGGGCCGCCTAAGGGCTCCCAGAAGCCATAGCTTATTATTAGTAGTTGCTGCAGGCTTACTATCGCAGCAATAGTAGCCGCATCGCGTCGAGCTCTCATCGATTTTCATCTCTGTTTTAATGCCGGAATGTCACGAGTTTAAAGTGAACTCAGATGAGTTGGTCACAATATTTAAGACAGGTGCACCACTCCTGCCAGGAAATATGGCGCAATATATCTGCAGTCCTACACGACGCGACTGTTCGTTCTCCCACGCGGTACAACCCAGAGACTAAAAACAAAACGAGCAGAAGACAGAAGGAAGAAACACTCGTACGGAGGGTCCCTTCAGTGGCCCCACACGGAAGCAGATGGGAGTCCTGCGTGATGGGTGGCTTACCATCACATCGGCGGCCCATTCCTCGAGACAGTAGGGGAAGTATGAAGAGCCTACCTAACGAACCAACCTCTTCAGTTGGAACTGCGGCAAGCTGCTACATCTCCTGCGGACAGGGGACTCAGGACATCCCTCGGGTATAGACGTCATGCCCGAATATGATCTAGTAGGAGATAGGACCTTCCAGGATATACCTCTGAGGGCTCAACGCTTATTGGATGAACTGGGCCGCATTCTGAGCATTTTAAAGGAATTTTTCCCTCGCAGAGGGCTTCAATGACGTGCTTATAGGGGAACTCTTTGAGAAAGCCGTAAATAATTGCTTACGAAGCAACGGCCAGAAACTCAAGCATAAAGAATGAAGAATTACTCTAAGCCAGCAGTTTATCCCGTACTTTGTGAACATTTTAAATACAGTACCCTCCGAATTTGGGGTAGAGTCTATTAATGCATACAAAAATCCTCCCGACAATTATTGGGAGCAACATCCACAACAGCTACGAACTCCATTAGTACCAAACTCCTATCGGCCAAAGCTTCTAAACCATCGTAATTCATATTTCATGCGACGGCTAACTTAACGTCTTCAAGCTCCCAGGATCTGCAGCATTTAATTGTGCTTGAGCGATCTACTCCTTGCCTGCCTGACTTTATTTTTCTTTCTTCTTGTTTTCTCCCTTAGAAGTTTCCATGATTCTGAACTCAAAGCGAAAGCTCGTAGAGGGCGGGAGCATAAGTCCCGGCTGCTCTCTGGAAATTGGCCTGTTGATCAGTCTACTGCTAACTATCTATTCTATCCTTACATAATAAAACGCTTCGTATTTATTTATTGCGTGTCAGCATTTTAATCAAATAGGCGAAAAATAGGCCAAGTTGCAGATTTCGTGATCAAGTTGCGTTTCCATAGAGATCGATGACCAGGTCGCAGAGAGGGCAAAAGTGAAATCGTTATCCTATATTATCTGAATGCATTTCTCGCCACGCGAGAAGACTTTAGCAATCCTGTTCGTTTCTGCTGGAATTCAGAAGGCAATAATTAAACCAGATTGCAGAGGATGGCTAAATTGGGAATACTAATCGTTATTAACATTGAATGCAGTCCAGTTCTGACTCATCAAACTTCTCTTGCAGACCCTGTGGAGTCTGGTATTCATTACTTCTTCTCTACATCGAAATTATATTTTCTTTCTGTTCATGATGTACACATTCAATGGATAATCAACGATGCGCTGATGAAGCGATTTTTCGTGGTGTAGTAGACGTAGTATTGCTTTATTCCAACTTGCTGTCTTCTTTTGACGAAGGATTTTCCTCTTCGGCGCAAAAGTTTGTTCTTCTGAAATTGTATCACTGTGTATTCTGGATACGCAGGGGAAATTAAATTCAGTGTGCTGAAAACGAATTAAAGAGTGCTGCTCAGTAGAAAGTACGCATCTCATACGATGATTTGAGTTGCCCTCAGGGGCATATTGTGGCGTGCCCTTTCCCTGCCACAATATGTTTGGGCATCACGCACACAAGGGTCCCGAGTGCTTTCTCCGCAGGGGATGTAGCATCTGGCCGGGCCGCAGTTCCTGCTGACGAGTTTAGTTTTGTAAAGTTAGGTAGGCTCTCAGTACTTCCCCTTCTGTTTCGGGAGGTGGGCTGCCGATCGAGGTGGCCGACCTATTCCCGCTAGACTTCTACTTTCTTGTATTTCGTTTCCTTCAATTGTGCGGCGTGACTAAGCGACAGCAGTCAGCCGCGCCCGGGGCTTGGAGATGCTCAACTTGCGCTTTTTTCCTGTCAGTAGCGCACTGACCACTCTGAGACCTACCGGCAGAAATCCGAGACAAAAATCATTGACAATTTAAAACGCGCCCTAGTCGGCGCACGAGCCTGTGGTTAAACACAGGAATAGTTCGGCGTGATATAGGCAGTGTGCTACTGAAGCGCTAGTAAAAATTTCTACTACTACTACTACATAATTTGAGTTGGCCGTACGCGTCGTAGCGTTTTCCTTTACTGGTATATGCTTATCAGTAACGAACGTATAATCAATGAAAAAGTGTCATCACAAATTTCTCGCTGTCATTTGTGACAGCGCGTTCCCTGTAGTTCTATTATAATTTTCTTTCTCTGCGCGTATCCTACATAGATTATTCTTTGTGATTAACTTTTAGTTTCTTTTTCTCTGGTTCTCCTTTGCCAGGCAGTTTTGAGTCTTGGCTGATTGTCTCTAATTTCCTGATTACAAACTTACCCATCTTATAACATGTGTACTATTGACCTATAAAACTCCTCTGATAGAAGGCACGGTCTCTCTCTTTTTTAATTTCTAATGGGCAAGCTTTGAGGATTCCCTACTCGTTGTTATTGCTATAATTAATGTGCTATTTTTAGACAGTTGGCATGTATCATACTCTTGAGGTTTGTCACACTCGTAACCAGTGTAACAAGCCCATAAACATCATCCTAGTTTTCCTACAATTATTTGGCTAAATAGTGAATACACTACTTATTCTCAAATGACATAGTAATAGCATTTAAGAATACTAAAAGCGTGAATTCCCGGAATTTGTACTTGTTTTCCCTGTTCACAATGTTCGCAATTTTTTGTTTTTTATTTTGCATTCAAAGCGACCAAAAGAAAAAAAAACTAAACAGTGGAGGGAGGGGGGCAAAAAGTTCGCAGGAGGGCAGTTGCCCCCCCCCCCTCCCCCCCTCCCTTCTAGCTAAGCCACTGGCTGTAAAATCAGTAGAGTGGAGTGGGGTCAAATCGGTATACTTTTTATTTTTGATCTTATGCTCGTAAGTTGGATGGACATGCGAAAATTTTTATATGTGCAACATAACTCTCAGGGCACTGACTATAAATAGCTAGAAACAAATAATCGAAGCAACCATAAAAGATAGAAAAAATTCCTATTTAAAAAAGTATCTTCGGGTACCCATTTGTGGGATGATTTGACGCATGGGGTCAAATGAGCATAGTCTACAAATTCTGCTTTCCTGTTAATATGACATGTCCGATCCATCTGCTGATGGTTCCAGTTGATAGAAGAAAGTGTCCTCCATAAGTAGATTTATTTCTAAAGTGCGATTATTTTTTAGCCTTATTTCTTAGTTTACTTCGCCTACTGTACACAACGGGTTTTAGTAAAGTTCTTTTTACTTCTTACATAATGCTGAATGTCAGACCTCTGTTTCCATTGAGTTTTGGTCCATTATAGGCGCACATAATGTCTTCAGTTGGGTACTGTAACGCGTCCACCCTGTCAGGCGATTTCCAGAGTGAGCTTCTCGTCTCTCCATAATGCTCAACTCTACACCGTCGTGTTGGAATGAGGGCTACATAGAAATACTCAGAGCACATGGAATGGTTTATTGATGAAAAAGTAATGGAGCAGCACAGGTGCGACAGGACAGGTGCAAGGATATATAAAAAGTGGCCCATCTAAAAAAGCCAGACAAACGTAAACTTTTGACGCGTGTAAAAGTTCTTAGGGTGAAAACAATATTACTTCTAGAACATCGGAAGGTTTAAATCCAAAACATTACGTAACAGTGTACAAGTACATTCAAGGTGTATTAAGGTGAAAGCAATATTAACACTCCTTCTTACTTTGAATGTACGTTACAAATTTTAGTCATACCTAACTGCATACGCAACTTTGTAAATCTCTCCGATGACAGAGGCTTAATAAAAATATCTCCTGACATATTACCCGTAGGACAATACTGCACATCAATTTCGTTATTGCTAATTAGTTGACGAATGTGATGAAACTGAATATCTATATGTTTCGTCTTTGAATGATCTTTGGAATTATTCGCGATACGAATAGCGGACTGATTATCCTCGTTAATGACCATGGGTTCGCCAGGATCACATTTTAAATCTTTCAAAAGTTGTTTTAGCCACATGGCCTCCTGGGCAGCGCCTGCTTGGGCAACATACTCCGCCTCGGCTGTGGACAACGCGACACAGGACTGCTTGTTCGTACGCCAGGAAATGAGTCCCTTGTTAACTTACTGAAAGCAATAGCCAGAGGTGGACTTACGGTCATCCCTGTCACCAGCCCAGTCTGCATCGGAATAGCCTACGCAACGATAAGAACTTTGCTTCTTGTAAAGAATACCGAGATCAATAGTACCTGCAAGGTATCTAAATATTCTCTTCACTGCGGGCCAATGTTAAGTTGTTGGTTTTGAACAATATTTAGCTACGTTACATACAGCAAATGTAATATCGGGCCGCGGTCTAGTAAACAAATATAGCAAACTTTCTACAGCAGATTGATATTTTGTAGAGTCAAACAAATCAGAACTGTCAGATGCTTTCTCAAGAGTAGCACTGACATCCGCAGGGGTGGATACTGGGTTTGCCTTCTCAAAGTCAAAATTTTTGACCAAGTTTCTGACGTAACTGGGCTGACTAATAAAAATTTGCTCATTATTTTGATCGATATTAACGCCAAGGAAGCAATTTAACTTGCCACCATCTTTCATTTCGTAACGAGTGCTAAGCAAAGACTTTACAACATTGATAATAGAAGTAGACTTACATCCAATAAATATATCTTCTACATAGCAAGAATATACAAGTCATTATCATTGTCAACACGGGTATAAATGCAAGAATTGCTAGGTGATTGTTTGAAATCAAGTTCCCTTAGATACTCGTCCAAAGAAGAGTTCCAACACTTAGGGGACTGCTTGAGACCTTATAGAGATTTCTTGAGTCTACACACGTTTTTTTCTTTCCCAGGCTCAACAAACCCCTCAGGCTGAGTTAGGTACAATTCCTCAGTAAGTTCCCCATTCAAAAATGCTGTTGTCAAATCCATTTGGTGAATATCCAAACCTAGCTGAGCAGCAAGGGCAAGTACCGTACGTACATTTTCAAGCCTTACGACGGGACTGAAGGTCTCGTCATAATCAATACTCAATCTCTGAGAGAAACCCTGAGCCACCAATCGAGCTTTATAAGAACATATAGATCCATCGGGACCAAGTTTCTTTCTAAAAATCCATTTACAATTAATTGGTTTTCGAGCATTTGAGGATTCGACCAAGGTCCATACCTTGTTTGCAGCAATAGAATTAATTTCTTTCTGCATGGCTTCCTGCCACTCACTTGCTTCGGGACCGTTCTTTAACCGAGCTAGGTTCGTTCTGGGTGCCGGTACAGATAGAAGCCCACTCACAATACCTATCTGGATCCCGTCGTTCTCGGGTCGACCGTCGAAGCTCCGACTTTGGCGCTTCACTCTCCGAAGACGGAGATGCCATATAGAATTCCATATAGTTCTCAGACGAACTATTGACGTTACCATCCTCCTTCTCGAAGGGCAACCGTTGATCTTCGCAAAAAATTACGTTACGACTGTAGAAAATCCTTTTAGCGGTCAGGTCGTATACCCTATAGCCTTTCATCACAGAGCCATGGCCTACGAATACACAACGCTTGGACCTTGCGTCAAGTTTGCTTCTTTCGTCATCAGGGACATGAACGTACGACACGCACCCAAAACATTTCAAATGTTCACATTAGGTTTGCGTCCATTTAAAGCTTCGTCATGTCATGTCCTGCAGTGCAGAAGTAGGGCATCTGTTGCGCACGTATACGGTAGTAACAACTGCTTCTCCCCAAAATGTTTAGGCAACCCCGAGTTCGAAAGCATAGATCTTACAGTTTCTATCAACGTTCTGTTTTTACGCTTAGCAACGCCATTTTGTTCAGGTGTTTTTCGTACAGTTGTTTAATGGCGTTTGCCTTCCTTTTTCAAATAAATCTCGAACTCAGCAGAAGTATGTGCCCCACCATTATCTGACCTCAAAGTTTTGATTTTCCTTCGTACTGCTTCTCCACGAGAGTCTTCCACTCTCGAAATTTACCAAATACATCACTCTTATTTTTGAGAATATAGATCCACGTATACTTGGAAGCATCGTCGATAAAAAGTCAGGAAGTAATTTCCTCCTCCTACAAAATTTGGAGTCAATTTCCCACAAACGTCACTATGGATAAGCTCAAGTGGCTGTAATTTCAATTTACTCTCAGCAACTGGAAATGGAATCTTGTGTTGCTTGCCATCACAGCAACTTTCACATATAACAGATTCATTAGTGACGTCAAAATCGATGCCTTTAACTATGTCTTTAGTTATGCACTTGCGTAAATTATCAAACCCTAAGTGACAAAATCTACGGTGCCAGAGCATCTCGCTTGACACAGACGTTGTAGTAGTAGCAACCACCTCACGATGAGAATAGTTCAACAGATACAATTTACCTACTTTGTTCCCTAGGGCCAGTAACTGATTCTCTTTGTCCAGAACTTTGCAATGGTTATCAGAAAAATTTACAGTTCTACCATTTTGCGAGACTTGAGAAACTGCTAATAGATTGTAAGCAAGGCCAGGAACAAAAAGAACATTTTCGACACTACAGTTCTTCGTGTTATTCAGTAGATTTACCTCTAGCAATACACTGCCTACAGCGAGAGCTTTTAGGTGACGTCCATCACCTACTTCTTCATTTATAGGTACTAATAGTTCGCTATAGCTAGAGAAATCTTGTCTTTTATTACACATGTGTTGGGAAGCACCAGAATCTATGACCCAAAAGTCACATTTATCGTCGCTAATAGAAAGAGCGCTAGCAAAAATTAATATCTTCTGTACTGGCTTCACTTTTCTCAAGAGCACTGTTCACATTACTTTTTAAATTTTGAGGCTTACGTTTCCTAAGAAATATCTTATAATTTTTTTCTGACGTGACCAATTTTGTTACATTCAAATCCCTTTATTTCTTTTTTCTGCCTAATTGGATGCGTAGCAAAACCTTTACCTTCACATGAAATACCTTTAATTTTAGTTTCTTCATGCAACAGCCGCTCGGTCACAGTTTCCCATGATGGTACCTTATCCATGGCTTCAAGGGCGGTCACCAACGTAGAATAACCATCGGGAAGAGATGCATGCAAGTTGATGACCATATCTTCTTCATCCACAGGACTCCCGACCACAGAAAATTCTTCAAAAATCTCAACAAAGGTTTCAGATGATCTTGTAGATTATCGTCAGGTTTCAGCTTCATACTGTACAGCTTCCTCTTCAGGCGTAATTTATTAGCCCAAGTTTTCTTCTGAAATGTATCTTGCAGGACTTTCCAAACCGCTGTAGGATCAGTTGGGTCTCCAATCAAATATAGTAGCTTAGGTTCAATGGCAAGAACTATGGTAGCCATGCAGCGCCTTGTCACGTCGCAGTGCAAACTTACGTTGAGCTCCTGGATCCGCTGGAGACACTGCAGGTGGTTTCTCTGAACCATCGACTATTCCTAATAACTCATCCTTCATCCACTTACCATCCACTTACCATGTTGGATAGTTCTTCTCACTGAGTGGCACTATATAAATGATCTTACCATCATCCATCTTCGCTTAGACGGCTCAGCACCTCAGGTATCGATGTAGCACCTCACGTTGATGCGTACTGGTGGTTCCAACACGTCACCAGCAATTAGCCAGTTGCCAACAGTTATTCGTTGCTGTTATTAACTCCACTCAATAAATAACCATTCAAGTGCTCATACCAAGCTGAATTGGGTCCATAACCATTGTTGGAATGAGAGCTACATAGAAATATTCAGAGCACATGAAATGGTTTATTGATGAAATAGCAAAGGAGCGGCTCAGGTGCGACCGGACAGGTACAGCAATATGAAAGAGAATTCCATCTAAAAAAGCCGGACAAGCGTAAACTTCTGACACGCGTAAAAGTTCTTAGGGTGAAAATAATTTTACTTCTGGAACATCGGAAGGTTAAAATCCAAAACTTCATTACGTATAAGTATACCAGTACATTCAGAGTGTATTAAAATGAAAGCAATATTAACCCGTCGTTCTTTGCTTTAAAACTCTGCCAGGAAATTGTTCTTCATATTAAACTAGGCTAGACAGGTTACACCTTCAACTAGCTCCGCAATTTCATAAGTTCTCGGTTATGCAGGCTTTATTAAAGGTGACTTAAAAATCGTTGTTAATGACACATTTATATATAAAGGGTGAGTGGCCCCAAGGAGACGCACTTGCAGTAGGAAGGCTGTGGCGCTGCGACTAGACGCTGCAAGAAATGTCCAATGCCTGCAAAGAAAATCTTAATGTGTCTCCTAAACACCCACCAAAATTGATGTATGATTCGACATTTCTCACAACGTCCAGCCGCCGCACAGCCCTCCTCACCGGGTGCGTCTCCACTGGGCCACTGCGTCTCTTTTGGGCCCCTTACCCTACAGCTAAGTCCTACGTTAAGTGTAATTAGGTTCATTGCGTGAAATTAGCTTACGTTAAGTGTATTTTTTTTTTAACTAAAACATGGTTTAGGTGTACTTGCCTTGAGTACAGGCCAATGTGCTCGTTCTCATCTAGCTTAGGTAAAGGCAAGGACTGGTTCAGCTACCGATCAAAGATTGTTGCTAAGTGATGCCAATCAAAATTGACTCGAAATAAAAACTAATAAAAAAATTCTCACAAAACACTAAAAACAATAAAAACACTATAAACCCACATACATTCAGTAAAAAAACACTTCGAGACGTGACAAGAAGCAGTCCTGGCCTCACCTAACCTTATGAGCGAGAGCTCCATTGAACGGGCTCTGTAGTAGGGTGGTGGCGGACTAACGAAGGACCGACGCGTTTATCCATCGGGAAACGTACAAGCAGAAGCCCGTGGCTTTAGGTGTAAAGTTCAACATTATACCTAACCTCAGCTGATGACAATGACGGTTTTAGTTAAATTCCGTTACAGGTAATGTACGATCTAGCTATTTGTATGAGTGTATATATACATTGTGTTACCTTTGATTATGCAAATACAATTTTTTACTATACTTTTCAAGATAAGTGCCTAACTTTGAAATATCTATATTAACTATATGTATGGCTATGTTGCTAATATAAACAGGACTTGTAAAATAAATATTTAGCAATTTCATAATTTTATCATACAATTTGCTTATTTACGAGTTTTTACTGTTACCTCAGATTATGCAATAAAAATGTCATAAAGAGGAAATAAATATAAGTGAACAAGAATATTTTATTAAACGTCCAAAACCAACAAATTATAATCAAACCAATTCAATAAACACTGAAATAAGTGTCAGCAGTGATAAGCGGAACAAGTTAATTTTGAACATGGCAACCTCCATTGTTCACTCGCGAGTGCGAGGAACTTATTACCTCCCTCCCACTCCCCTCCTCCTGTAGCGGCGGACTGAGGGCCCTCAATCGGGCCCTCTTAACAGCTGCTAAGCACCATAT
>LQNS02278164.1:1784706-1796708 GCA_001587735.2 Parhyale hawaiensis
GATCAGGCACAACACAAGGGTCGTGAAGATCAGGCACCACACAAGAGCCGTGAAGATCAGACACAACACAAGAATGGCGAAGATCAGGCACAACACAAGGATCGTGAAGATCGGGCACAACACAAGGATCGTGAAGATCAGGCACAACACAAGGGTCGTGAAGATCAGGCACAACACAAGAGTCGTGAAGATCGGGCACAACACAAGGGTGGCGAAGATCAGGCACAACACAAGGGTCTTGAAGATCAGGCACAACACAAGTGTGGCGAAGATCACGCACAACACAAGGATCGTGAAGATCAGGCACAACACAAGGGTCGTGAAGATCAGGCACAACACAAGAGTCGTGAAGATCGGGCACAACACAAGGGTGGCGAAAATCAGGCACAACACAAGAGTCGTGAAGATCAGGCACAACACAAGTGTGGCGAAGATCAGGCACAACACAAGGGTCGTAAAGATCAGGCACAACACAAGGGTCGTGAAGATCAGGCACAGTAGCAGAGACCCGGCGAGCTCAATAAATTTTTTCAGATCGCAGCGATTCCAGTGGCAATCCAATGTCGGTTTTAGTATTCTGGCAGAAGAGCGATGCTCGCAGAATTAATGTTTATGGCGGCGACCCGAGACGGTGCAGTCACACAGGCCAAAATACATAGCCTGCCTTATAATGAACAGGCAGCGGCTGCCTGGGGGAGACTCGGTCTCTACGGAGCTATCAAAATATTATAGGGAGGCCATTCCGCACGGCCCTGTCGAAACCATGTTGGGAGGTTCGTTCTTCACTGCACTAAAAAAGTACTCTATGGAGGTTCCTTCTTCACTACATACAGTATCAAAACATTATAGGAATGCTTGTTATTAACTTTATTGTTAAAGTATAATAGATACGCTTGCTTTTCACACTATTATCAAAACTTTATAAGAGGCCTCGTTCTTCACTGAACTATCAAATCTCATCATTAATTATTTGAGGCTTTAAATTTGTTAGAGGCACTTCGCACTGGCAGTTTCATACATGCATTTGTGGGACCCTGTGTCCCTATAATTGCGACAATGATACTAGTGAACCTCATTAAAGGTAGGGACGGCAGACCGAAATTTGTGTACATTATACGAGAACGCATCTTATATGAGAAATTTAGACACCCATCTTTTTTTCATATTACAGATGTTAATGTCAAGGAAAACTGGTAATGGTGCACTGTATCGTAAGATTAGATTAGATCAGATAGGCGGCAGTAGACGGACCCACAGGCCCATTGCCATCGAGCAGCCGGGACTCGCACTCTGGCCCTCTGTGAACTATTGTCGTTACGTCAAAATCAATAATTAAACATCGAGGAAGAGAAGAAGAAGAACAGAATAAACTCAGTCAAGGAGTTAATAGTGCAAACATGATGAACCCTGTAGACCCGCTGAGCTCGGAGACACGTAATAGGTGGGACATGAAACGCATGTAATGGATTACGGTGGCCCCTAAGGACTTGGCCTTCAATAGTTTACGATTCATATTATAAAACTTCAATATACATCCTAGAATATCAAAGAAAATAAAAATTAAATGTTTGACTAACAGGCATTCTACCCGCCTTATTTGAATATTAGTTACAAACCTAATACGAGTAACCCCTACTTTCATATGATTTAGCACTGAAGGTAGTAAAGATTATCGGTGTGTAACTGATTTCATTGTGTTCATATTCAGGATATTTTTAGCGTCCTAGATTGACGAATTCGGTTTATTGTTCGTAAATATAAGCCTTGCATCAATGTAAACAACTTTATTCCGTTTCTGGTCCCTCAGTTAATAAGGACATTTTATTGAAGTTTCACCAGCTAGCTTAACTAGCGTTAGGGAACGTAAAGAGACGGTCACGTATTATTGTGTAATCTGAGGCTGTATATAAGGCTTTATAGCTTTAGCAATTTTGTTGTCTTTGTGCTGTTAATTTAATACCAAAGATGCATAACAGTATTAGAACTATGTACAACTGCTTAGAACTACGAAATGATGCCTAAGAATACGAAGTGATGTCTAAAACTACGAAATGATGTCTAAAACTGCGAAATGATGCCTAGACCTACGAAATGATGCCTAAAACTACGAAATGATGTCTAAAAATACGAAACAATCCCTAAAACTGCGAAATGATGCCTAGACCTATGAAATGATGCCTAAAACTACGAAATGATGCGTAGAACTGCGAAATGATGCCTAGACCTACGAAATGATGTCTAAAACTACGAAATGATGTCTAAAACTACGAAACAACGCCTAAAACTGCAAAATGATGCCTAGACCTACAAAATGATGCCTAAAACTACAAAATGATGCCTAAAACTACAAAATGATGCCTAAAACTACAAAATGATGCCTAAAACTACAAAATGATGCCTAAAACTGCGAAATGATGCCTAGAACTACAAAATGATGCCTAAAACTACAAAATGATGCCTAAAACAACAAAATGATGCCTAAAACAACAAAATGATGCCTAAAACTGCGAAATGATGCCTAGAACTTCAAAATGATGCCCAAAACTACAAAATGATGCCTAAAACTGCGGAATGATGCCTAAAACTGCGAAATGATGCCTAGAACTTCAAAATGATGCCTAAAACTACAAAATGATGCCTAAAACTACAAAATGATGCCTAAAACTGCGAAATGATGCCTAGAACTATAAAACGATACCTATCGTTGCAAAAAGTTATGCAGCGATTTACAAAAACAATGTACAGAATGACAAAAATTATATTCAAATTACAAACAAAACCCTGTAAAATAGTAAATTTTCTTAAGCTTATAGAACCAAAAGTGCTTATCTTGAACTACAAAACGATGCCTAAAACCAGAAAATTTACATTCATAACTACAAAAGGACTCCTAGAACTACAATAATTGCGCTTGAAAACATAAAACTTCCCCACAGAACTACAAAGTACAATAATTCGCTACATACGAGTGTAGCACGACCATGACAGTAATTGGTACACGTGGCCTAGCAACAGCTAGAGGCTTCACCATGAGATGTCAGTCTGCGAGCGTGAGAGCCTTACACGTGGGACGCGTGAGAACTAAAGTGGTGCAGTTCGATTACTATGCTGACTCGAAAGTCCATTGGAAATACTTCTTTATGAGCTAAGTACTTGTTAAACAAGAATTAAATGCGGCAAATACCATTAGCTGTCAAAGAGTAACGTCAATCCTTCCACACAAAAGGTAGCATAGCACGAGTGCCAGTAACTCAAGAAAATCACATTAACTCATCCACGTAGCAGTATATAGCGCAACGCAAGTACAGCAAATATCATAACAATACTATTAACTCACCTCTGCACTGGTGTAGGACGACACAAGTACAAAAGCTAGCATAAGAATCACAATGACCCTTCAGTGTAATAGTGTATTACACATAACAATTACTGCCTAGTGTTATTTGGACGAATAAAGAAAGAACTAAACTAGAAAGACCATCACCCGCGGTGGGGACAAATTCTATTCCGTCATTTTTGATGGCCAGCTAACACAAGATTTTTGGCATTTTTTTCATCTCAGTCAACCCACCAGACTGCCTGAAAAAATTATTATGATGACGTTACTCCCGCCTCATTTGGGTGGACAGATAACAAAATTCAACGCCGTCATATTTGATAGCCAGCTTACTCTAGAGTTTCGGCATTTTAACGTCTAGGTTAACCTACTTGACTCACTGCAAAAAATTATGAACAATGCTCAACTCCTTCTCCTCTTTTGGATGGACAGACAAAGAAACATTGACAGATATTTAAATCTTCAAGGAACACACTATCACCGCTTTTCGCGTCGCTCGCGTGGATAACAAATCATACAATGACTGAATTATTTCTTTGAGATTAACTCACTTGCACTGGCGACTCGTATCAGTCATTAGTTGGGGCTCTCCTCAGTTCCATACAAAGATTGTTACTTTTGATTGACTAAAGCACTTATTCCTAGCCATTTCTTTGCCTGGCAACACTTCAGAAAGCTTATTATGTTCTCACACCCCTTACAAAATTAATGACCAATAAAATGACAAGAAATCAAATTATACTAATTTTTGTGCAACGAATTTCAGGTAATTTTTTAATGTTACAGAAATAAAATTTGGTTTCGCACTCCCTAAACGTCGTCTCGTACTCCCAGGGGGTGGGAGCATTCCTGGTTGGGAACACCTGGACTACAAGATGGCCGCTGACATTAGGTTCATTGATCAGACAATTCTTACAATCCGTAGCAGACCCTCAGTGGCAGCAGACTAAAGCTTCTGACATTGACTTACAGGGCCGCTGGTTCAAACCTCGCTGCCAGCTCGGCGAATTCTTTTCGACGCTTGACGTGATCAGTCACTATCTCGTCCGCGTTCTGCTGACATTTGCCAGCAATGTGGAGGGTTGGGTGAGCCTTCCATCACTGGTGCCATAGCTCTAGACGATCGGTGGTCGACTGAAGCCGTATGCGCCTCTGGGGCCTGTAGGCTTATATCTGTTGCACAAATCAGTGCGGGTGGATTTCCCAGCTGGGGGTATGGCCAGGTTGACTTCAGCTTTACCTCATAAACAATAGAAGGAAAGAGACTCGCTGTAGTGAGCAACATCAATAATCAGAGGCCGGCATCGGAGATTGTGGTAAGATGTTACGATGGTAAAATCGATGGTACGATGGCCATCGCGCTTACGATGGAGATTGCAATACTATCGTTCCATCGCCATCGGAACCAAAAATCACCAGTTTTCATTGGCGATGACCTACGATGAAATAACCCTCGGCGATGGCCATCGTAGGGCGTCACAATAATTATTAGCGACGGACCATCGCATTAAATGCATTTTATAAATACAAAGATCTCAAGCCACAAACATCGAATAAAAGCAGCATCTCTTATAATCTCGGCCTGTGTATGATTTTCACACCAGTAATAGTATTCCTTCCTGATACAAGGTGCGAAATGTGTTTTTTTTTAATACATATACTGTGGAAATTTCAGAACAATCGGTCCTCAAATAAAAAAAAGTTACCACATAGTTACTTCAATTTTGACCCCCGTGCCCCCTTCTTTTGGACCCCTTTCCGGGGGGTAGCGGGCCCATAACTCAATAATAATTTGGAACACGTAAGCTTTCTCACCACCAAAGGATCCTGTTTCGGCAAAAAAAAGTTAATTATAACCAAATCTCTGGGATGCCCTCCCCCTTTTTGTCACTAAAAAATAAATATTTCAAACTCGTAAGGCTGTTTTTCTGTAGTTTTAGCCTTATTTCAGCGGCATCGGAAGTACAACCGATGACGATGCCTATCGTATGCCATCGCCGACGGGATGTTTAGCTATGTCATCCTCATAATACCATCCCGAATATAGAAAATGGCCATCGCCAATGAATTTGTTCCGATGTTCCATCGTAAAATCGTAGTTCATCCGATGACAATGGTTTTCACACCATCGCCATCGTATAATCGGCGATGGCCATCGGGCCTGGCTCTGTCAGTAATACGTAATGGAAGAAGGGGGTGATGCATTTCCCCAACGCATGAGCGCAAGCCGCTATTGTGAAAACGTCCTGGCAATACTGTATACAATGCTGCCTATGTTGTCCATTACTGTGGTACATACTCGCATCATAATGAATAATAAGGACTCCCGTTCCTTGCATATGTAAGAAGGTGACAGCTGTCGATATCTTTAATGTCGAGAAGTACAAGTCTCGATATGAAAAAGAAAATTTCTGTGGAAAGTAATAGCTGATACTCCAAAGTCTTCAGCGAGACGTGAGTGGCTCTGAAATTAGGTTTTAGAAACTTGCCGCATTATTCTAGTACTTTTCGAGGCAGTCACAATGAGGGAAATTTAGCGCTTATCAGTCAGAAGGTGCCTGAAAGACTTGCAGACGGCGCTCTTATTACAGTACTATGGGCAAATGCGCGGCGGTGATGTGCCGTCGTATCGAAGACACATGCCGCCGTTTTGACGGCAGAAGTACCGTTTATTTTTGTCATAGGAAATCAACGTAACTGCAATAATTTTCCCAGTTTTGTCCGATGTGAGCTGTCGGCCAAGTATACTCGAGGCACAATTGCCAGCTGAGTGTGACCATGCCGTGAGCGATTTGATAGTTTCAAGAAGTAAACTATGAACAAATGACTGTCAAGTGTTCTTTTGGCATTCCGCCATTTTGCTGACTCAGGTGCCGCCATATTGACGCCTCACAAGCAGCCATTTTGACGAAGTGTTCGTTAAAGGAGTACATGTTTCAACCCGTTCACTCTTGCATGCATTTTTTTTTTTTCACTGCAGGCGTATCGGTACAGGATAAAGTTCTTGTAAATCATTAGAAAATTATCCGTATGAAAACAAATATTTATTATTCTACAGGAAATGAAAAGCGGCACGAAGCTCGTTTTGATGCAGGGAACACGATGTTTTTTTACAACAAAATAGGTGAACATGAAACTTTTTTCAAAATGAATTCCCAAATCACCTCGATCGATGTACTGTTGCCTGGCACGCAGCACCTAGGCTCCATCTGTTTCGCGATCACTTGGAATGCGAACATTTCAATACCGACCATAACATTAAGCTCTTCTCCCTTGTCGATTGTTTATTATAAAGTATCGTTTGCTGATTTGCTAGGTCTCTTCAGCTCCTTCCTCACGACATAGGTAACATTTTATGGAATGAATACTAATTTGTTCTTTCCTCTTACCGAATAAGATAAACATAATTGCAAGTTATAACTAAAAACCTTCAGCTTTTTTTTACTCTAACCAAAAACAAGGGTAAAAACTAATAAAAGGAGCACCGAATAATCTTAACAAGGTTCTTCATATCAAGCCTCCATTTCTCTTTTTTCTTCTTATCAAATGGGAAAACCTTCATTACTGATTAGAACCTTTAGTTCTTTCCCTTACCGAAAGGCTAGCAACCTATGAAATGAATACTAAAATAACCTCAACTTATTTTTGCTGATTAGGCAACTCATTATCAGGTGCGGACGCTGCAGCGCTGGTGCCCACCGTAATTACTGTGTGATCAGTCCCCCTAATTAGGATTTATTGAATGCCACCGAAAAGCGATGATTTGTGTAAGCCGAATGGGATCCGCGGCGGTCAGTGGCTGCTCTAGCTATACTCTTTAAATTAAAAGGCCTTTTATGGCTATAGGTACGGGCAGCGCATTCAAATACAGACAAGGTTAGTTATTGGAATTAAAAACCACCGTTACCGATTTAATGTGCAGGTAAGAGACACGTTTGATGCTCTTTAAATTAAAAGGCCTTTTTGGCCATAGGTACGAGCAACGCATTCACCTACAAGCAAAGTTAGTTATTTGAATTAGAATAAGCGTTACCTATACTACGTGCAAGCAAGGGATGCTGCACTTTGCTGCTCTTTAAATTAAGAAAGCTTTTATTGCTACACCTACAAGTAATACATTCAATCAGAGGTAAGGTTGGTTATTTTATTAAAAGAAGCTCCAATTAACGGTAAAAATGTGCTTGTAAAGACTGCTGTTGATACTCATTAAATTAAACGAGCTTATATTATTATGGGGAACTTCACTGGGGACTGGGTGATTATTTGGTATAAAATAAGGGCTACCAATAAAATAATAAAATAAGGGATTAATCAATCAACTTTATTACGTACTCACAGGGGTGGTACAATAGTTATGTTAAACATAGCTTATCACTAGACTTAAATACAGAGAGCGCTTGATAGCCTTAGTACACGTTACGCCGCATTCTGGCTCATTGTTTGGCCTCTGTTTGGTAAGAGTATGCGCTGCCATCGGCTATACATATTTGACAGTCTGTAGCAAGGGCCATCGCAGACCACGTTTATCAGCAAATTAGCTGATTTTTCTATCCTGTATTGAAGACTGTAAGCTCATTTCCTTCTTCTGACCTTCAGACAGTCAGTATTAAGTTGATACTCTATCAATTAAAAGAGCTCTTATTGTAATAGACACTTGTGGCGGTAATTTGTTGGCAATTTGAATTAAAGGCATGGCCAATAGATTGTGAATGTAAGGAGTGCTGTGGCTATTCTTTGGGTTAGATGTGAATTTATGCCCACTTGCAGCGATGTGAAATACATGTAATGATGTAAGGTAGGTTCACGGAATAAACAGGGTAATTATTGATCGAATGGAATTGAAGGACCGGCTGTTACTCGGGCTCGAACTGGAACGATAATTATTGTATTCCAAACTACCTGTACCGTGAAGTAATTTCTATTATTTAATTTTAAAGACTCCCGAAGCTTTTGTTAAAGCAATGCACCTCAAGTGTATCAATCTCGAAGTTCTAAACCAAAAGCAAGTGCATATACGGCAGGTTAAAAGCAGTGAATCTAAAGGCGAGTTCACACACTAGTCAAGTGATGAATGTTGTCCAGTTCTGTGCCCAAGCGTTTTGCTAAGTCCTGGCAAGTACAACTGCATTGCTACCATAAGATTTTCTGAGATCTTGACTGTCAAGATATTTGGCTGAAGCAGGAGCCACTGTAGCATCGGTTATACGTAGCATCGGTTATACTGTAGCATCGGTTATATGTAGCATCGGTTATACGTAGCATCAGTAATACGTAGCATCGGTTATACGCTTCAAGATTACAGTACATGGTAACTAAGAGAGCTCGGCGCATTTGTACTGTTTCAACGGACGCACAAACTGATTCGGACACTGAGCTGAGAATATTTAGTCGTCCAGTTAACTATCGTATGAACATGGGCATGGATTCTAGAACACTAACAGTATGTTTTTTCTTTCGAGTAGGAAAAAAGTGCACCAGCCTTAGAAAGTTATTTGTATCAAAACACCATTCATAGCACTCAAGATATCGTGCATTGAACTGATGGGAGGTATAATTATATGATGTACTGTTTCAACATTGTTAAAGGTCTTGCAGCGTTCACTATCTGAGTATTATACGGCAACATCATTAATTGAAAGCCGCATTTTCTAAAAATATCAACTGTTCACGGATATCGCGGCCACGTCCACTGACCTATGCGGTGATAGTGGAACGATAATATTAACTGAGGTTATCCCAAGCTAACGATTTAATAAGGTAATGATTTTTCAAGCTTCAATCATGTATAATACGAATTTTTCAATTAACCAGGAATCTACCAATCTGAATTGCAGGTTTTATACTTTTATGCAGTGGCAGATCGGGGTTACTAAAGTGGGTGTATTGTATTGTAGGGCATAGCTGGGAAATTAGCAGGGACTACAGGATGGTTGCCAACATTAGAGGGGGCAAGAGGATGGCAAGATCATGGCTACAGACATTAGCAGAGACTGGAACAAAACTACAGACATTAGCAGAGACTGGAACAAAACTACAGACATTAGCAGAGACTGGAACAAAACTACAGACATTATCACAGACTGGAACAAAACTACAGACATTAGCAGAGACTGGAACAAAACTACAGACATTAGCAGAGACTGAACCATGGCTTCTAAGTATGCAATGCACCTATGTCAGTTGCCATCCTCTTGTTGAATGAAGAATTATAGATATTCTGAAATTTAACCTCACATCACCTTTACTTCTGCTCCCATGAGCTGCCACACCTCTACGGTAGCGTGTATTTCAGCGTAATTAACGTATTAAACCTACGTATCTCAAGCCTTGGTGTCTTACCTACCTTTTGTGAACTTCTGACGAGGTGCAAGTGGTGTTGTGCACACAACCCGTCGTGTGAAGAGTTGTTTCTTGCCTCAAGTGTCAAGCAAGAGAGGCAGCAGCGAGTTATCTCCGCAGTGCACGTAACGCTTCCGGCTGGTTTATTTGATGCTTCAAGCAAGTGTAATTCCAGTAAGTGATAGCACTTCGCCCCTACAATGTATGTTGCTATCAAACAGCAAAAACAAACACAGACCCAAACAAACAAACAAACAAACAAAAGACAGACAGATAATCACAAAAGTCATAGCATTCGCTCATCTTAACATTCGTCACAATTTACAACAAATTTCATGAAGATCTGCAGTCCCATAATTTTTTATGTTATCTTGTGACAGACTCAGAGACAGACATACTCCGACCAAAAAATAATCTCATTGGCGGAGGTAAATATTCATTGCAACCATCTGTAACCAGACCCCATATTTCGTACGAGTTGAGCGTCCGGCTACATTTAGTATGCATATTAGTTTCTTTTCAGTAGAACAAACTATGAAGAGCTCATGCACCCATTTTCAGTTCGACTTATGAGTGTTCAAACCTACAAGTTTTATCCGATCAATGCGAGTTCGTATGGTACATTGCTTGCTTTAGGTTGCGTACCAGCACCCGAATTACTAGATAACTTTTGTTAGGTCGTAGCTACAGCAGCTGCAACAATCTGACGAATTTTAAACTAACTGGATATACGAGAAAATTGAAGTACGAGCTCAGTCACGGAACATTATTTTCAACTCACCTGAAATTAGTTTACTTTAAAGTGGCGGGTTGTGGTAACAGAAAAATAACATTGCTTTTACACTCGTAATAATATGATGTAACTTAACTACAGGATCTAAGCAGCCACTTTGCTCTACATACCATATAAACAAAACAAACAAACATCATTTATTATTCCGTATACAGGGTACAGTGGATACACCTATCGAGGTTTTCTTTTTAGACTTAATTCTAGAATTTTGAAGAACTGGTAGTGTGAAAAACAGGGGAAGTAGTCCGTGAGGAGAATCAATTTGGGATCCCTCCCTGTGCTCCGCCTGGCCTTCTATATGCTGGAATGCTCCACGCAGTGTAAATCCGTAGCGTGCCGTCCGGGGAATCGAACCCGGGCCTCCGTTGGTGCGATGCCGAGCCGTTGTCACTTCACCACCACTCTCTTCGCTCAAAACACGTATTTTTCAGTCACACTCTACAGTGGCTGCCAAAGCCAAAAGATAATCGGTTTTGTCATCTCTAATATTTGACGCTGCTAAATTAAAGGATCAACAGCTTACTCTGCTCTATATTATAGCACAGGCTTTTCATTAGGAAACTTAAATTTTCCATTCACCTCGACTGTTTACACCGAATAGGTGGCCGCTTGCTCGGCGACTCCCATCCAAGGCTTCCTATTCAAAGTTGGGACGTGGCCGCTTAATGAGAGAAACCTTCAATACGGTTAGTTAACAAGTCAAGAAAGATTTTCGCTATTGTAATACTAATTGATTTGTCAATTGAAAGGACCCAAAAAAGGAGGAATTTGCAAAGTAGGGTCCATGCAAAACAGGAATTTGAAAAGGCAGCCAAGCTCCTTGTGCAGAGAAGATCAGTGGAGAATTTTGTACTAAACATATTGAGCTCCGCCATGTTTACCTTTTGGTCTATTGAACTGATAATTGGGATCCTAATTTTAATAGTGCCAATTTGTTGTCCCGCAAGAACATAAGAAAAGTCAGTGTTAATTAGTCGCCGGTATTGTGCTCGAGACGACCGCAACTTACATTTCCTCAAAAACACGGAATATCAAAACCATGCTTTCAAATGATGTTCTTCAACAAATATAGAAAAACTAGAACGCCCAAGGGCATGAGCTAGACTGTCACCCGCGGTGGGGAGCAAATTTGAACGCCGTCCTTTTTTATGGCCAGCTCACTATAGAGTGTTTGAAATTTTCACATCTAGTTTAGCCCACCAAACTCGCCGCAAAAAATGAACATTGGTCAACTCCTACTCCCTCTTTGGGTGAACAGACAAACAAACGACAACTTTATCATCGCTCTTCGCTCCGATCGCGGGTGAAAAAAAAAAAAAATCCCAGCGTTGACCGGAATCAATGAAGCGTTGCTCATAATACGTGAACAACACCAAAGTCAATGCTAGCTATTCCCTATTGAAAATTACTGCAGTATCACGCGTGATTTTAAGCAGTTCTTTGCAGCGAAAGCAGTTTTTTAGCGCGCTGTGGCAGTTCGCTGCAGCTCTCTTCAGAAGCCGAGAAATACGTTCGTGGCCAATGCTGATCTTT
>LQNS02278165.1:0-14806 GCA_001587735.2 Parhyale hawaiensis
AAAAAAAAAAAAAAAAAAAAAAAAGAACTAACAACCGATAAACCTATGAAGTCAAAAGAAACTTTGTAGGAGTCATGTTGCTAAGAAACTCTACCGTAAGAAATGCTAGACACTCGTAACATGATGAATAAATTCGATAAGCAGAAATGCCTCTACATATCACACCGATGAGAGATAACCTTAAAGAAGTACAATAACATAAAAAGTTGTCGAATAAATGAAATCAGTGAGACGCTATTGAATTTTACACTGGTAAGAAATCAACCTGGAAAATCTGCATCTAACATCAAGTACTCGATGAATAAATCCAATGAATAAAGAAAAAAAAAAAAATGCAATACGCATCGACAAGAACGCTATTTTAAGTATCTCGCACCAGTACATAAACATGTACGAATAAATTAAATCGATAGAACCGCCTGTCAAGCCACACATATAAGGAAACTAACTTTAAAACTCATACCATCACAACAAATTTAATAATAATTATAATAATAACAACAACAATAATAATAATGATAAAAAGTACACCAAATCAGTAGACTCGCTATCAATTGCTGTAGTCAACAGACATCGTGATTCTCGCCACAGCTTTGATAAGGTGAAGGAAAACCCAAAGTTTTTTGATAATATGCAGCAATTTACGTCTCGGCGCCACGGCATTTCGCCTAAGTTCTGCTGAAGACCTCATGCTTGGCACACGAACCGATGTCGAGACGCTGCTGAGGGATATGTGCGGAAAACTTACAAGACAGCCTCGCTTGGGAGGTGCAATTTCACAAATACGGTAACCACACCGTGCAGTATTGCACCAATATTTAGGCAATATTGTAAGGCTCACGGCACGCGTGCTATTATTCCTTCAAATGTACTACGCCTCGTTTGATCGGGGAAGTGAACTGATTCTCAGCCGACAGCAGCAGAGAAGAACAACAGATTTTCTCCGATGTCATGTTAAAAAATAAAGAAAATT
This sequence comes from Parhyale hawaiensis, assembly GCA_001587735.2. Classification (NCBI taxonomy): domain Eukaryota; kingdom Metazoa; phylum Arthropoda; class Malacostraca; order Amphipoda; family Hyalidae; genus Parhyale; species Parhyale hawaiensis. Next base: position 974 of record LQNS02278165.1, read on the forward strand.
AATTTTTGGTCTGAACCACCCCCTTCCGGTCTGGAAGCTGGCGTCCAGCCCAACAACAGAGGTCATGTAACCTCGACTAGGTGTGGGGTTGATCCTGTAACCATTCGGGGGAGTAGGGGAAGCCCCAATAGCGTCTTGGACCGTCGAAGAAGCTAATACCGTGAATCAGCTTCTGGATCGGCCCAAGAAGCTGTTGGGAGGAGGAGTTGTGCATTGGAAGTACAAATTAGCAGTCTTCAACCAATCAAGTAATACTCTGGCGACTCCAACATCATTAGAGTGTTTCTGTGCTCCGTGAACTACAGGGATAACTATTTAAAGCTCCTGCCCTATTAACCATAACTACAACTTATATTATTTACTTAACTTGAAAACATATTTTAGTAACTCAACCTACTTCATCAGTGGCACATGACAAGTTTTTCCTCTCACTAGCAACGGATGGCACGGTAATTACCTCATGATTGTAACCGCCTTAGGATAATTTCTGTCTTAAGTAACAACTTACTAGTCGAAGCACAGCCGGTACAGCTCTCAATTCAAACTTGAATGGCATCAAGGCGTCATTTTCTCAATTGTTCGCTTCTAGGAATGAAAGTATTTTGAGGCAGACTGGAAGCGTTTTTTTTTATTCGATTCCCAACCGTTGACGATTGCAATCGTTGCGAATTGATCGGCGCTGAGTGACAATTTTCTAAGTGAATCACAGGAGTAAAATACTCAAAATTGCCGTCTTGTATTCTCTTCTGACTAGATTGCATCCAATTATGATGACAAGTTTCTCTCAATCGATGCCGAATGACAATTTTAATGCAAAATTTCAACGGTTGGCTTCATTGTGCCGAGGGACGATGAGAGGCAATTTACTCCGTGGATAACGGAAGGCAGAGAGAACATCGTTGCTTCATCAGATTAGAAAATAAATTTTTTCACTCAGTCAGTAACAAGAATTGTTTGCAATAGATCGTTTGCAACTAATAAGTATTACAAATCGGTCGTCAGCATATAACAAGTAATTACAAGTATTCTCACTCCATCGGTAGGAAGTAATGAAACTAATTTACACTCGATTGATGGGTAATACGAACTTGTACTCCATCGGTGCCGCTCGAACACCGACAATCGAAAAGATTCAATGCAAAATATAAATAAAAACATAAATATATATTCTGCAGCACGAGAACAACAACATAAACGTTTTTTCTAACAGACATCCATTAATGAACTAAAGAATGTAGAGTCCAGGAATAGAATGAGACCTGCCTAAAAATATAGGTTAGGTATAGTTAAGAAGTGGTTAGGCTAGGAGCCTAACCAAACGTATACGTGCATATCATACCTAACTCTTAGGTAACTTACGACTTCAGCATCGAAAATTGTTTACTAATGGTTGGAGTTGACAGCGGCTGCAGGATAAATCTTAATCAGTTAAGGCATCTTTTTCGGCCCAATAACACAGAAATCAGCAGAGATGAGGAGAATTCTCTCAGTATGGTGCCGGTCTTCATCAGATAGCCTCGGCTGGGAGCTCCTCCAGCACCTGTCGTTTTCTCATCTGCTGGCATATTTGAGCTCTCCCTCCGAAAAAACTTCTCGCTAGAACACACCATGAAGACTCTGCAAATTGTCGCACTCTGCTTCCTCGCCGTAACTTCAGGTAATCTGTATGAATAAATAAGGTATTTTCGATCATTGCAATACCATTTGGATAATCATATAAGCTTAGCTTAATTTGGCTTATCCAATACATTTCATTTTGACCTATAGACTCCTCGTACGTTGAATCAAGTTTCAGACCCCATTCACAAACCAATTAGGGTATATTTTTTACTATAATAGTTTTTATTTACAATATCATATTTATATTCAATTCTGTTATGTACCACGAAAATTTCTGCCAGAAATCCTGTTCTTAAGACAAGTTCAAACTGACGGTTCGTTTGCTTGTTTTTTCTCCCGTTCAGCTGCCCCTTCATCGCGGGGCAGTTTCAAGAGAGGCTATACAAAGATCGTAGGAGGTGCAGACGCGGCCCTGGGCGAGGTGCCGTACATTATCAGCTTCCAGGACAATTCTTTCGGCTACAGCTTCCACTTCTGTGGCGGCAGCATCTTCTCTGAGTCTCGGGTCATCACCGCCGGCCAGTGCGTGCAAGATGCCGACTTCGATAACCCTTCTTATCTTCAGGTGAGTTACAAACGCAACAACGTCTATGTTTTAGATACTAGCAGTGCCGGTTTCACCTTGATAACGCTTCTTATCATCAGGCCAAGGACAGAAGATTGGAAATGAACATCCCTATTTTAGCCACGAGCAGTACACGTTCCGCCTTGGAAACATTTCCTATTTCAAGTACTAACTAAACTTAACAGGTAGTGAGGTAGAAGAGTAAGTACAAGTTGTACATACTCTGAGAGGCAGGATTGTAGAATACGGCGCTTGCACTCGCGAGGTCGTGTGTTCGCTTCCTCGCCAGGCGGAAAAATTCGTGCAGCACTTGGGTTAGAAAGGCAGCGGGTCTAGCATTCGCATTTTACAATGAGGGAGACCGTTGGGGGGAGGGGGGAGGTCGCAGTTCTCACATGAGTCTTTCATCTTTGACCCACAGCTGTAGCAATTTGCGGATTGAGGCGTTAGAATTCCACTACCATTCTACACGTTGCATAAGAGGCGATCAATGCAGTGTCAACTTCAAGTGACAAAACTTGTATCCTTCCTCACTGACCACCGGATGTCGCTAGGCGGGCGTAAGAGCCAGGAGAAGGCAGGTTGTGGGAACCCTCATGTGAGGAAATGCCAGCTGACGGCGGGTGAGCTCCAAGACGCCAACAGCAACTAGAGAAGAGATCACGTGACTGTTGCTATAGCCGTGTGTCCGGCATTCCACAGTCTACTCCGATCCCCACCTCTCAATGGTATGATCTAAACTCTTTCTTCTTGCTTCTTCTTCTGTTGGCTACTAACCCCGTGCTGTGAGCGGCAGGGCTACAGGAGGTTGGTCTAGGCATCCACGTATCCACCACGACTATCGTCCCTCACAGCCAGGCGGACCTGTGGTTGTTTAAACCTTTCTCGGCACGGCAGCTCTGCTGTACTTCTATTATCGCTTATTATATGTTAATGGGATTTTTCTATTACTTATTTTATCTCTTTCTGTTTTATCTTGATTCTCGTCTACTTCTGTGAGGGGATGTAGAATTTTTGGCGTACACCAGGACCGGGTCGGGCTCGGATGTGTTTCCGTTCTTTTCATTAGAGGACTCTATGCGGAGCTCGACTTCGTTTCTCCTTGCGTCAGGTAGGAGGCACGACACGGAGCTTGCCCTGGCAGGTTTCACTTCCCTCTTCACAGGCCACTTGGATCTGGGTCTGGATTTCGGGGCATGGCCATATATGTATATCAAGAACATTTTTTGCACTAATCGGCAGTCAGCACATGAATGAGCGTGTCATGACACAATTGTTAGGTTTAGTGGAAGCTAGAACAATTTTCATTGGTTTTCGCTTGATCGGAGCCCTACAACTGTTGATTCTCTGTATGACTGTTTGCTGACAGCGATGGCTTCTATCCAGAGTGCTGATCCTAAGTAGACGTTTGTTGTTGCCGAAGATATAAATCCACACAACATTACTGAATCTTCGTTTCCGTCCCTTGTTGGCCTCGGTGATGGTATCATTACTGATCCCTTGGCTAAGGCGGAGCTCTTGTTGTCCCACTTTGACAGGAAGCAGAGCAGAGATGTGTTGGTATTGCCTCATGGATGTCACTCGTCTGAGCCCGTTTCACCTATTTGGCATCCAGGTCCAGCACTATCAGAGTGCTTCTTGAGGTCCTTGATCCTTATGGAGGTGTGGACTCCGTCGGCATGTTTCCTCTATTTTATAAGCAACTTACTGGCGTTCTCGCCCCTAAGCTCAAAGTGAACTTCCGATGCTACTGTTTGGAAATTTTACCCGTTTTTAGCGTACTGGGAATATTACCCAGATTCCCAAAGGTCCAGCGTCGCCCAACGTCGCCAACTACCAACTTATTACGTTGACGCTCATTCTATCGAATGTGTTCGAGAAATCGGTGGCTTGTAGCTAGGCTGGGTGGTTTTTCTGAGGTCACTGCATTGCTCCCTGCACAGTTTACGTATAGAACTGGTTTGTTTTTTGTGATGCACTGTTGTCGGTGTCACACCATTTATAGTCAGGACTGGATTGTTGTTATGAAGAACGCCTTGTACTCGTGATGTTGGACTTTAGTGCAGCGTTTGACAGGGTTAACCACAGGTGTCTACTGTACAAGTTGAAGTTTGGTGTGAGTGGTAGGGTTCTATCGATCATTCATGATTTTATTTCTGAACCAACGGAGAGTGTGCCTCTTGACAGCTTTTTGAGTACCTCAGTCGCAGTTGGTTCTGGCGTCTTTCAGGGTGGCGTACTTGGCCCGCTGCTGTTTGTTCTGTGCACTAGTGACATGCTCTAGTCGCTAAAGAACACAATGATCAGCTATGCTGACGATTCCACTATGAAAGCAGAGATACCCACCCCAGCATGCGTAATGTTGTCTCCCAGTCTCTAAATAGAGACCTGTCGCGTATTAGTACATGGTGTTCCGCCTGGAGCATAAAGCTGAATACCAGCAATACTAAATCTATGATTGTCGATCCACAGTTTTGTCCACAAGCTAAAGTTAGCGTCATATTTTTAAAGTCACATTGCATTGAATCATCCTTCAAATTTAAAGACACCCTCTCTCTTCTTCACTTGCTTCCTCGGTGATATATGAATTGCAGTGGAGTCAGTGTATTGCCTCTTACATTGGCGAAACCAGGAAGCAAATGAAGGTGAGGATTTGCCTGCATAGAGGCATATCATTTCGTTCTGGTGAAAGGTTGGCAAACATAAATAACAAAATTTTTGCTCATTTCGAAATTTCGGGTCATCCTATTGCAGATGATAAGTTTGAAATTCTTGACCGGTGCTCTAACATTGACTTAAAATTAATAGAATCGATTTATATCCACAAAAACGAGCCTTCATTAGATGAACAGGCCAGTTCTGTGGATCTTTTCATTTTGAAATAGTCATAAATGTCTTTGTTTTTTATTTGAGGCAGTTTTTGGTATCATACATACAATGGTAGTTTAATAATCTCCACTTCAACTAAAAATTTTCGTTGTTCTCTTGATACTGATTTCTGCTAAAATCGAAAGCTAGAAATAACTTTGCTGTATAAGAAAACAAGGAAATTAAAACTTCATAAGTGTAATGCACTCGACTTTATCCAAATGTAAACAACGATTGTGGCATGGAAACAAACTTTTTGTCCATTCAGTGAATTATTATTAAAACATAAGGAGTAAAAATCCGAGTCAAAATCCATAAGAATTACTTCCAAGGATTCTCAACTTTTGAATGTTAGGAACTCAAGACAAATTTCACTAGTGACATCACAGCTTAGGTGAATATATTTAGCTTAACTCCTAATATCTGTTCGATTGGGACACGCCTAAATCGGTCTGAGAAGTCAAGTCAAGTACACTTACATATTCGACAGCGAGTTCCAATCGAAAACGTCCGTTGTCCACGTGTACCCCTTATGTGATGCAGTTTATTAGGTTTACATAAATGAAACACCGTCCGTGATGATATACAATATTTATTATCTTTTAAAGTTTTTTTCTTTTTTTTTATCAAATTGAGAATAAAAAACTATTGTGGTATTTCTTCAAAACTCCTTCTTTTTTTCTATCTTACATTTATCCGAGAACACGGATTGAGGCGTGTTGTAGTGGGAGTCCAGAATAAGTACATCGTGTTGCTACGAGTTCCGGTGTAACACCGTTTCACTCATAAATATGGGATGAATACGACGCAATCTCAGCGGAATAAGCAGAAACCTCAGTCTTTAACATTACTGGTTGAGCTTTAATTTGACTGTTTTTTTTTTTTTTGATAAAAATGTGAAAGCCTTTCCGTATGTCAATTGATCACAATGCTTACCAGCAAAGGTAATGTATGTAAACAAAGTGGTTTACCCAGCTCATAGCTCTATAATTGTTGAGGTTGTCGATCGTCGATGTTTCCTAACCTAAGTCGCAGTGGATGTGAGTTAACACAAATGACACCGGCACGGATCTCTAGCCAAGAACGAGGACTTTCTTTACTAATACAGCTGCGCATTTTTCTTAGGTGTGCAGTACAGTTGACTGTATGTGCACCTCAACATGCTCTACTTCCGCTTAACCATAGAGTTTATTGACGGTTTTCTAATATAGCACCGTACATATTTAATGTATTTCTTACCAGTTTGCAACATGCATTCTGGCTTGCGCATAAGACTTTGATGGTTGTAGCGATCAGTATCCCCGTTAGTTGTACTAATTGTGGGACGAATAGTAGGCGGAGTTTTCTTGTTCTAGCTCATTCTCTAGGAATGAGCCTGTTAGTTTGTTCACGTTCACTGTTCAGTGGCTCATATTACTTTAAATTCCAGGTGGTGGCAGGCGAGACCGACTTGATGATGGACGCAGGTACCGAGCAAATAATCCCATTAAGCGGCATCATCCTCCATGAGGACTACGACTCCTTCACTTTCCTAAACGACATCGCCATTCTGCAACTCTCGTCTCCTTTGGTCCTTGATGGAAACGTCCAAACCATCGCCATCGCGGCGGACGGTCAAGTTCCTACTGGGCCGTGTATGACTGCAGGCTGGGGAGCCACGGTGGAGGATGGCCAAGCTTCGAATACCCTGAAGAAAGTTGACCTGCCGGTACTGACGGATGAAGAGTGTCAGCAGCTGTACGGGGAGGGGGATGTCTTTGACACCATGATGTGTGCTGGGCCTGTTGGAGGCGGGCAAAGTATCTGCCGCGGAGACAATGGAGGACCCTTGGCGTGCCAGAATGAGGACGGGTCGACCTACCTGGCAGGTATTGCATCTTGGATCTATGGGTGTGGCAGAGAGAACTACCCCTCGGTATTCACGAAGGTTGCGGATTACGTAGACTGGATTAACGACAACGCTTCGTGAAATTTTTGAAAAGTTCAAGTATCATCAAATAATTTTTTATTGAAGATATTATAAAGACTATCACTATGAATAACATATAGAGCAAAATAACTATAGCATTTTTAGGAAACTTCATGTACGTGTCTGCGTAATAAAAGACAAAATCTTTAGAAAGACCACACAATCATGACCATGTTGCAGTAATAACTTATAATTCAAGAGTACTTGTATTTGTGTTATGTAATAGGAGATGCTTCTATTAACAATCCTAATTTATAACGACGTGTTTTACTGATCCCTTTCTACTACTCGACTAGTGCTTTAATAACTAGCATCATTCTTTGATAATTCCAATGTTTACTGAAACGGATAACATAAAGCACGATCATATGTACGGGCCATGCATATGTATACCTTACACCTCTTCTAATCTAAGTATTCTGGTTTTGCCTGTTGAACGTGCATATATTCTGTCAGCAAAGAATTCGCACTTGAGTCTTCATAAAGACATAGAGATACGACGGGAGTACTTCTTGCGTCGACTTCCTATATCTTGTTAGAACAGACTCAGCTAATTCTTCAACCACTGCAGCGTAACCCTCTGTTCTCAAGACGTTGTTTAGTTCCTTGGATATTGCACATTTGCTTCAAAAAGTACTTTAGAGTCGAGATGTCCAACACTACCCACTCAGTGCTCTATACCGCATCCTAGCTACGCATCGCCCTATCAAGAATGTCATCCACCAACAAAGTGAACAAAATATGGCCTGAAAAAAAAAAGCCGTAGATATGATACTGGATAAATGATCTTAATGTCTTTGTTTTGAAGATGGCTGAAATTTTTTCAAGAAGCGAAAAGAAGATAGCTATGGTTGAACTTCCTTCAAGCGAAAATCAGAGCTTCTAGCTTCTTGAATTTTGCCCTAATACTGAAAAACGTAATGTGCAGAGCCTCAAGCAGAATTATAACATAGACTTGCGGGACCCGTGAAAATTGCGCGGTCTGTTAGTTAATGTCCTCGCTTTTTATAATGAACCACTCTTAACCTACACTATTATAACTGCTGCTTGTTATCAAGTACAAACTAGGTACCAGAAAGGACTCATACCTTAGATATTCATTTCAACGTAATAGCAATGTCCAATCGGATACAGAATTGCGTGGCAATGCAATTTTTACGTAGGCGTGCGCGCGCCCTATAAGTCACCCTGTACATGTACAACATGGCTAGACACTATATCAGGGTGGATCTCGCAGAAATTCTAGCAGCAAAATTTCTCGCCCTTTTGTATCATGATAAATATAGAAAGACAGCATAAGCAAACATAGCAAACTCGCTTTTCGGAGGAGTTTTTCTCATTCCTCTTCTCCATATATACACGCCTTCGGTATCCTTTGTTTCTCATCGTTTGAAAATGACATTATTTAGACTTTCATATTTTTAACATTTCCATTTTTCATCGGTGTATTTGATGACCTTAATTCTACTGCGGGACCCGTGGCTGCTTTACCCTTGATGTACGTTAGCCTGCAACGAAATACAACACTCAGCCCAAAAATCAAGCAGTCGGAGCCGGGGGTGACAACCAAATAGCCGGGGCCGGGGTTGGAGCCGGGGGTGACAACCAAATAGCCGGGGCCGGGGTTGGAGCCGGGGGTGATAACCAAATATCCGGGGCCGGGGTTGAAGCCGGGGGTGATAACCAAATAGCCGGGGCCGGGGTTGAAGTCGGGGTGACAAAAAATAAAGGGTATTATTCTACTTTAACTCACACATTTTTTTTCTTACATTTAGTATGTTAATTGGGTCAATTCAAGACTATTATTTACATGAAAAACATTTTCGTCGCAAATGCTCATTAGTTTTCGAGATATATGACTCTGAAGCTCCCATTGTTATTCTATTTAACAGAATAACACAGGCTAGGTTAGGTTATGCTAGGTAGGTTTGATTAAGTTCATATTAGGTCATTTTCTCCCATAGAAAAACAATTAGAACTTCAAAGTCATATATCTCGAAAACTAAGCATTTGCGACGGAAACGTTATACACGTAAATTGTCTTAAAATAACCCAATTAACAAGGCCTACTTATGACATGAAAAATCATATGTGAGCTAGAGTAAAAATTTATCAAAAAAGTATATAATCTGGTACGGGGCGGCCAATTATTATTGTTATATTGTGTTTTTTTGCGTCTTATTAGATACGATTACTGCTATATAGGCTAACAGCGATCCACGTTTGTATGATATAGTTTAGAAGTTGAGTCGAACTCAGATGAGTTCTGTTCGGACAATCTTTCCAGGTGCACCATGTATGGCAGGAAATATGGCGCGAGCATCTTCGACTCGACAGGGCTCGGCCGAACGAAATCGCTCAGCCGTGCGGCGCAGCGAAGGAGACGAAAACGGAAAGAGAAGAAGACAGCAATCATTCTTGCGGGGGTCCCTTCCGTGGCCTCTACACGGGAGCAGATAGGAGTCCCATGGGATGGGTCGATTACCACCACCCACCTCGCTAAACGGAAAGGGAAATATAGAGAAACTACCTAACTTTACAAAACTAATCTTCTCAGCAGGAACAGCGGCCGACTGCTACATCTCCTGTGGAAAAGGCCCTTGGGACGATTGCGTGCGTAAGGCCCAAATATATTGTGACATGGAAAGGGTCCTTAGTGGGGCCGCACAGCTCGAATATTCAGAACAATTGTGGACTTTGTGATAAAAGCACGAAATTTTGCACATATGTAGAATGACATATTATGAAGAGATTTGGATATTTGACCACCACAACTTTAGCCTTTGAGGGCTGTGGCAGCCATGTTACAAAATGGTAGCCAGGTGATAGTAAAATAGCTAACAGAGGAATTAAAATGGCTATAGCTTCTACATTTTTGGAACAATTTAATCGTTTATGGGGTCTCTGTATGCGCCTTACTGCGTACGACAAACGTATGGGACTAATTTAAGAAATTCGAAATTTTTAGGGTGGGTTGGGGGAGGGGGTATTTTTCAAATCACTGTGGCTTCTACTTTTATACTCTGGTGACAACTATCACTGTGCCTATATATATTCGACTAATGAGGCTCTACAAAATGTCTCTGCACAACGGGGGGTGGGAGGAGAAAATACAGAAATCGCTGTGTCCCATAACATTTAGGACTTTTTTTAAAACTGCCCGCGCGACTACGTAAGGATCACACGCAACTGGTTGACCCCCAACATGGCAGCAGGAAGGCCATGCTATAGCTAAGCTGCCCGAGGGGCGCTACTCCCCCAGCTATAGGTTGGACTAAACTAGCTAACCTAACCCTAAACTATAGTTCAATTTATAGCTTTGCGGGTGACATAATTACCTAGCATGCGTAAGAGAAATGACAATGGAATGGCGTGTAAAAAAATACAAAAGAATTTACTCAACATATACAAAATTCAGCTTAATACGTTTCAATGATACTTGATGTAACAGAGCTATGGTGAAACCTTCTAAATTAAATGTAAAATGTTTAGTTCTGTGTACACTCGCCCTCACACAGGCACAGAGCAGTACATTCAACTGCAGCCTTTTTGCATTTGCAACGATTCACACAACCCATCTTACATTTACATGACAGCAGGTCACGGCTACTTTGGGCTGCTTGTGGCAATCTTGTCCAGCGGGGATCATGCAGCCCATCCTCCCTCTTGATCCACCCCCAGCTGGTTGCCGCCGGCAGCTCTGGTGCAGGGAGCAACACCTGGCCCCATACATGACCTCCCTAGTAGGCTGCCCTTTTAACGTGCTCTACCAGAGCTGCTTTGGTTGGAGGAATCAACTCAACATTGCTCTTGCGTGCCATCAGTTTCTTGCGTGCCTTGTCAATGTCTTGCATGAAGTTGTTCTGTCGTACAGGAGGATGACAAAGCTCTCAAAGGTATGCAGGACCTCTTATGGTATTTTACTTTGTCCACATGAACTTCTGGTGGCTGAGGCTGGCATGGAAAGCGGCCCAAGATATGTTCTCGCTCCCTTGATCATTTCTATCTACGACCTGCCTTGCAATGTGTAGCCAGAGATATTCATCCTCAGTATGTTCTCTGTCAAGTGACGTCACCCTAACAGCAGGGACAGACACAATCTTGACACTGCTTGTTACAGGAGCGACGTCAGTGTAGCACTGTGGCAGCTGGCGGATGAACATGTTTGCAGTCCCAGATCCTCCAGTTACGACTATGGTTCGATCTACACCTTCTCCCATGAAACTGCGTTGTTGGATTAGTGAGAAGGCTGTGCCATGGAATGAGGACTTCGCTGTTACTGAACTCGGATTGTGATCTATATTATCTACTGCAGCAGTAGTAAAGACTTTTCCACGCATCAAGGGCGGGCAGACAACTTGTTTCAAGTGAAACTGCTCGCACACATTGTTCGCCATCTGCGCTGCGAGGCGGAGGACACGATCATACGAGATGCTCAGGTCAACGTGTGCCAGCCTATCCACCAGTTCCTTCTTGCCCGTGTGGCCGTGTAACATCATCCTCACATATATTGGAAGAGGCGTTTCTTGCGCATGGCTGTGCCGTACAGTGGATGATGGTGAGGTGCTTTGCATATGTTTGTGTTTTACGCTGTTGAACTTTTGAGCAATGCTGCAGTGCCTGTGTCTGCCATCTGGTCCTTGCTGTTGGGTCCCTCTAAAATCATGTTGACCAGGCAAATCAGCATTTGGGGCATAGACGCTTTCTGGTATCCTTCAGGGAACCCAATGAAAGGCTTGGCTTCTCCACACATCTGGCGGCTCTCGATTTCTGCAGCATGTACAAGATGGATAGCATCATTGTCGCTGTCCATTTCACAAGCTGTAGCAATACCATCGCCAACATCTTTTTGGAATACAAACAGGATGTCTCTTCCCTTGCTGTGTGATTGCATGTTAAGGAAATGGGCAAGAAGTCTCTGCTTGAGACGTATGGAATGTACCCTTGTGTTGCACCTAACGCCTAGCAGTTCAATTCTTGACTGGTATAATTCAGCCAGTTCTGCTAACTTGAACACTGTCGCCGTCTGCTCGACCATTCTGCCTAGTCTCTTCAATAAAGAGCACAAGTTGAGCAGTGGTATACTCTTGACAGCTGTTTCTCTTGTTCAATTTCTTCTGTCGCTTCAGAACATAGGACCGCTCTGGCACGATTATGCAGCTGTGGCGAACAATTGGCATGGTATTTACATTCCAGGGCCACCATATCCCCGGCACTGAGTTTGTGAGGTAGGGTACTGTCTTCAAGCAGGGTCGCAATTTGCCGTGAATAGCACGTCGTGTTTTGTGGCTCAGCGTGCTAAGTACGTCGAACTGTGGACTCCAGATAAAGTTGGTAGAACGCTGTGCCCTGCACGTTGTGAGACAACGTTGTGATAACCTCCATACACTAGCGGGCAAAATAAGAGAACGATTTTCATTATTTGACAATAAAGTTAAACCATGTAGAGTAGATTAATGACCTCTTGATGGGGCCTTAAGGAATGTATTTAACATATTTCTACAAAGTATCAGGACAAACATAACTATTTAATACATTACAGCAATCTAACAAACAATTAACAAAAATTGAACAGTGCAAAACAAGAGAACGATGGCGGGCAAAATAAGAGAACGATTTTCATTATTTGAAAATAAAGTTAAACCATGTAGAGTAGGTTAATGAATATTTTGATGGGGCCTTAAGGAATGTATTTAACATATTTCTACAAAATATCAAGACAAACATAACTATTTAATACATTACAGCAATCTAACAAACAATAACATAAATTGAACAGTGCAAAACAAGAGAACGATCGTGTCTAAAACATTCTCACATTTACCCCGGTCATTTGCTAACATTCAATTTCGTGTACATGACTTCTAGAACAGCCACTTTTACGATTACACCATTCTAGAAACATGGCACCTCACGTGAAAGTTACTCCTGAGCTGTGGGAAGAAATTGTTAAGCTCAGGTCCTCAGGCATGACTCTTTCGGCCATATCAAGAGAGGTAAACCGATACAAGAGCGTTGTTTCTCGTGCTTTGAAGCTCCATGATGAAAAGAAACAGCTGGAATCGCCGATATCTGCAGGCCGCCCTCGAAAAACCCCCGTACGAGTTGATAGGATTATGAAACGCTAATCCCAGAAGGTTCCTTTCGAAACTGCAGCGGAAATTTCCAGAGAGCTGAAGGTCAATAACAACATAGAAGTGTCTCGCTATGCAGTTTCTCGTTGCCTCAGTGCATGTGGGTTAAAGGCACGCAGTCCTGCCACTAAACCACTTATCAGTAAGAAGAATAAGAAAGCAAGACTTGAATATGTGGAAAGGCACATCGTTTGGAGAGATGATGATTGGGAAAGAGTGCATTTCAGCGACGAAAGTAAATTTAATTTGGTTGGATCTGATGGCAGACGGTATGTTAGACGTGCAACAGGTGACAGGTTGAACCCGAAATGCGTCAAAACATCTGTAAAGCATGGGGGAGGTAGCGTATTGGTGTGGGGCATGCTTTCATCTGAAGGAGTTGGATCGTTGGTGGCCATTAAAGAAACTGTCAATGCTAATGTGTTTCTCAATTTTGTACAGCAATATGTTATCCTATCTCTACGATCATCACCAAACCAGCCAGCAATTTTTATGCTGGACCATGCCCGGTGCCATACTGCAGAGAAAGTGAAGGAATATTTTATTATTATTATTATTAAAACTTCACGTTTGGGCTCCCACGGACAGGTAATACAACCCAAATGAAGCATTTGCAACACCGGGAAGCCCAATACGCTGCTAAAGGAAATCCAGCAAAAAACCATTAACAGCAGACT
>LQNS02278165.1:16188-27003 GCA_001587735.2 Parhyale hawaiensis
AATTATAGGTGACAATGTAAGAGAACGACAACCATCAACAGTAAAGGATCTGTGGACTAAAATTGAAAAGGAATGGAAAAAATAACTCCAGAGTTTTGTAAGAAACTTGTGATGTCGTGTAATCGTCGCTGTGCTAAAGTTATTGAAAATAAAGGTTGTAGTACTCCTTACTAATTGTTCTAAACCTAAAATTGACCATTGTTCCATGTTATTTGTTCTTAAAAGTGTATTTAGAGACGATAGTTCTCTTATTTTGCACTGTTAAATTTTTTTTTATTGTTTGATAGATTGCTCTACTGTATTAAAATTAGTTATGTTTGTCCTGATATTTTGTAGAAATATGTTAAATACATTCCTTAGGGCCCCATAAAAAGACTCATTAACATACTCTACATGGTTAACCTTTAGTTTCAAAAAATGAAAATAGTTTTCTTATTTTGCCCGCTAGTGTAACTAACTACCTGACATTGTCAATTTTGCTCTAGATAACGTTCTTTGCACTTAGCATCATAACATGCAAGGGACGTATCCAGCACGTTATATCACAACATACCAGAGGACCGCCCAACACGAGGTGCTAAAGACGTGCCCAGCACATAGTGATAAGACGTGCTAACAACGTTATCAGGAGTCCACAAATCAACGTGCATAGCACGATAAGCCACTGATCACAACGTTGACTGTACGTCGTGTGTTAGCAAGGATGTGACGAGCATATTATATAAAATTAAATTATTACCCTCCCCCCCCTTAAGCCTGTGGCAGGCATTTACAAAATGGCAACCAGATGACATTAAAATGGCTACCAACGGAATTAAAATGGCTATGGCTTCTATAGTTGTGGAACGATTTCAGCGTTTATGATATCTACAGATGACTTGATGGGGTCTCCCATAAAAATTTGCCCCACCCTAAAAATTTAGAGTTTCCGAAATTTAGTCCCATACGTTTGTCGTACGCAGTGAGCCGTATCCATAGACCCCATAAACGATGAAATCGTTCCAGAAATGTAGAAGCCACAATTATTTTAATTCCTCTGTTAGCGATTTTAATGTCACTTGGCTACCATTTTGTAACATGGCTGCCACAGCCTTCAGAGGCTAAACCTGTGGTGGAAGAATATCCAAATCTCTTCATAATATGTCGGTCTACATGTGTGCAAAATTTGGTGCTTTTATCACTAAATGAACATTAGGTCAGCTAAGGGGTCCCACTACCGCCAGAATTTACTTCTGAGGGCGCCGAGGCGACCTAAACCAAATAGACGGGGCCGGTAGATCCTTGCACTGGCAGTATTGCCAGTAGTAACTCATAATGAATCAGCTTACAATAAATCCACTCCCGCCAAAAAAATTCTTCTATTGCTTGTTACGTGGTTTATCTACCCCCAAAAAGCCCCGGGCAAACCCCCGGTTTTCACAGTTTGAAAAGCCGGGGTAAGCAATTATTGATAAACCGCGGCCGGGGAGCTGAAAAGGCCGGGGTTTGCCGGGGCCGTTGCCCCGGTCGGTCCCTAGTATCAGGTATGGTTGATATGTGTAAAATGAACTTCGTATCCTTCCTTCGAAACTGACTAAAATGTTTTTCAAGAACGAGCGAAAAGAAAACAGCTGTGGTTGAGGTTCCTTCCTGCAAAAATCAGAGCTTCGTGCCAGTTGAATTATCCCCTGTTGAAAAGCGTAATGTGCAGACACACGGACGGAGCCTCAAGCTGAATTAAAATAGATTGCAATAATATTAAAAGAAAACTAATGTCACTACTCATGAGATCCAATTTGCAGATCAAGCAAAAATGGCGGTTTATACAGTGCTGCCATCAGGTACGACGCAAACTAGGCGTGTTGTTTCTCTAGTACACGTTATGGAACGTTCCCAAAAACTAATATATAGACCCTTTTCGCTGAAAAAAACAGACCTTTTCGGAACCAATTACGGTTTGGCCTCCAATAGATTTAGGAGTGTTTTACAGCGCGATTTCCTCCTGATAACATCAAATTGAATCAATAGTGTGCTGTTCTCCTTCTTTTACCAAACAAGCAACGAGCATTTACTATCAAATATTTAGATTGGCAAGAAACTTGCTCCTATCTCCTTTTCGTCGGCTCTCCTATACGTGAGTGAGACGAATGAAAATTTGTAGCAAGGGTAGCATTGTACCCGAGACAAAAAATGCCTCCTCCTATTTTGTCACTGAGCTTCTTGACTCTCGACACACATCAAAGACAGCAAATTACTATCTGAGAGACATGTAAACTTATTGATTAACTTATATTTGTATTTATGTAAGTATCATGTTTCGTTACTCCCTTCAAGTCATTTAGTCTTTATTGGCAGCTGACTGTAGCAGTGCTGTTTTATTTCAATGCAGTGGAATCATGGAAAAGAAGCCCAACTATAAAAATATGCTTTTGATAACTGGCATTCAAAACGCTCTTTATAAGCCTGATATACATCACTTTTCTCCGCACGCAAAATGCATTAGCTACGTACGATATGTGAAGCGTGAATGAGCAGCGCGCTGGTCGCCCTAAATAATATTTAAACTCGGGAGCATAGATATGGTAGCATGGATGGTATACAAGATGCAGATCCTCGCATCCCGTATTCGCGCGAATGTATAGTGTTGCCCCAGGACAAGGAAGCATCCTTTGAGACCAACTTCGCAAGATTCACCACGTTGAACACTATAGTTATTGACTTTTGTTCTTCCATAATCGTAAAAAAGTTATATGGGAAAAATGCTATAGTAGATGGAACCCTATGTAGATGAATATTTTTTACCCCGGCTTAATTCCACCCAATTCCAGTTTCCCGCACTGTCAATTATTCGCGCCTCTATATCCTTTGCTGCACCGGAAGTGGATCGACCATTAGGAACGTCCTGGCCGCGTGCGGCGCCGGATTGACAAAGTATTTATGTGAGCAGGTTCCCCCCTACTAACGCTTCTATAGTATCACTCATTTAAGCGCAAATTAGACTGTAATGTATCCTAGGATAGCACTATTAAGTAATGTTCCCGAAAGGGCACGATAGATTTCACCGGGCTCAACGTATAACAGGGACGTGTTGTAATCACAATCTGTGGGTTACCGATGACCTCCCGCTGGCAACTTGTGTCACAGTCCTGATCAGCGGAGCGCTAATGACCATTACGATACGGGTTACGGGGACGCAGGTAGCCGCTCGAATACATCAATTGCAAATAAAGGGGAAAAATTTATACGTATAGACGCACTGGCGACGAGTAAACTCCTTAGCTGGGGGAAAACATATATTACTACACCGAGATTCATGGACGAATGACCATCAACAGAAAATTTCATTATCTTAGGCTTGCAACCGCACGTCGAGAGATGGCGATCTCGCAACCGCCTTTTGGGTTACAGTTGTCATTGTTTAGCTTGCGGTAGGACAAATGGATTGTGATTACAACACGCTTCAGTATTCCTGCGCTCATTTTTACCCTACGGAAAATCAAAGCCGTAGCAGAAGCCAAAACCGTAATTCAGCTTCTACGCGGCTCCGTGGCGCATCCAAATTTTGTTAGGGTAGCTTTCGGTGATGAATCGCATCTCCATAGCAACATTTGAGGCCGTCGAAGGCGCCGCCGCCCAGGAAATGAATTACAGTTGTAGCTTCTAATTGTTTGTCGGGTTCCCACGCTATTTCTCTACCTTCACATCAGCTTACAAATATCTACAGTAATATAGGCTCATTACATCTTGGTAAAGTTTTGCAACTTTTCTTTTAGTTTGTTTCTTGTTTAAAAATTGCAAATTAATTGAAGCTCAACTCATACTGTTTAGGTCGTGGTGAAATGTAACTGGGAAGGGCACATATCCAATATTGTACCCGCCGAACGGGTTTGGGGTGCCCAGAACGTGGCCGGTTTAAACGCTTTTTTTTCTAGTAAAAGGAATGCATGTACTTTGTAGACTAATATGAGTGTGTTCATATTTGGAAATGATAAACACAAATGAAATGGAAATCAAACTTTACTCGAATTAATTGTTGGTTTAGAATGTTTTTAGTGAATAGGTTCTGCGGTTTGGAGATACTGATGCTGTGAAATTCCTTTCATTGCACAGTGGTTTCAATGTTTGATGGAGCTGGTTTACAAAGCGTTGGCTTCGATCCAGTCCACAAAGTAGGACACTTGGGTGTAGACTCCAGGGTATCCGGCGAGGGCGCAGCCACGTCCCCAGGACACAATACCGCAGAGGCTTCCGCCGCAGGTCATGGGTCCACCAGAGTCTCCCTGGCAGGAATCCTTGCCTTCTTCACCAGCGCAGAGCATGGAGTCGTAGATCTCGCTCGCGCCGTAGCTGTCTCGGCAGTCAGCATCGCTCACGAGGGGGACTGTCACCGACTGAAGAGTGTCAGGGGAGGATCCGCCAGAGCTGAGGGTTCCCCAACCAGAAACGACGGCGTCACCAGTGGGTTCGTCCATTGGTGCGGGCAGCGAAACGCCACTGACAAAGCTGTCAAACGAGAGAGGAGAGTCGACAAACAGGAGGGAAATGTCGTTCTCGACGGTGGCGGAGTTGTAGTCTTCATGCAGGGTGATGCGGACCACATCTCTGGCCTGCTCTGTGCCATCATCATTCGACAAGCTGAACTCACCAGCGACAATCTGGGAACATAAAGAAACAACAGTTATCACTCCACTCTTAAATTAGACTATCTAGTCAAACCGCACGTTTTCATAGGATCTTATCATACAATAACAGTCAATGGTTATTCATTGACTATAAGAGGCTAGAAATTCTTTTCGTAAAATTGAATTTATTTACATATGAAATCGTTACCTTTTGATGCATGATTGTATACAAAAATTGCCTGATGAAGGGCTTTTATCGTATTTATGATCCAACAACTATTGAAAATGCTCTTGAAGCGAATCTTTTGAGTTTATACTTTATGAAAACTTGAACTTCGTTCAGAAACGGTGTCTATATAACCTTCTAATTCTTGCGTACGAGATATCGTATTCGATGCCTTGATCAATTTGATATGAAAAATCTTTCTCGTGTCAGATCATACACCGCGCTCTACTCAGCGCTGAAAAAAGGATAACAAGTTCTTGTGATCATTTTTCTTTTCAAGAGGTTTTGCAAGAAATGCTGAGGCAGGGTTGCTAGCTTTTACTTCACTAACCCTGATGTTCTGAAGCTTGCAGCGCTGTGTATGTGGGATCGCTAACTCCAGGATCTGGAGGTTGCAATACTTTCTGTAAGATTACTTACCCTGAGGTTCTGGGGATTGTCGTAGTCTTCACCGTAGACGCAGTGACCAGCGCAGATCATAGTCTCAGTGGTGTAGACGGAAGCGCCGCAGAAGTGGAAGTTGACGCCAAAGGAAGTGAGGACCTTCGACTCGACCTTCCCCTACAGTCCTGGTGTCACCTCAGAGCCACCAACGATCCTGTTGTGGCCCCTCCTGAAGCGGGGGATCGTCGAGGGGGCCGCTGAAATCGAACACCACGATTGATCATAATTACATATTGTATACGATAATTTTGTCAGTTAAAGACAATATCATACATATGTATATATACCGTGAATAAAATTTTGCAGGCGCTCCGAATTTATTTTTCAGCATAATTGGCGCCTTGTTCAATGCACTTCTCAATAGTATGTTTCCAAGTATTTAAACATTCTGTGAATAATTTATAAGGCTTGCCTCTATTGAAACCACTTGGTGGCAGCGGTTCCAGCTTTGTTTACGCTTCTGAAACGAACATGTGGGTCCTTTCTAGTGAATCTTTGAGCTTTGGAAATTGACAGAAATCTGAAAAGGCGAAATCTGGAAACTAAGGTGGGTGGTGTAACACTTCCCTACGAAATTCTCGTAGAATATCTCATGGAACCCAGGGAGAACGCAGTTGTGCATTTGACCCCGCGAGCATTTTGATCTATCTCTCATATATCTACATATATTTACAGGTCTTGTCTGGTAATTCTTTGAAATAGGTGCTTTGTATGAACATAGTTCGTTTTCTGTTTCGCATGCCACCAGCCACTGGCAATTGTTTAATGGTTGCTTAAAAATACATAGTAACATCGATTGGGAAAGCACTTGTGAGAGAGTTTTCGCGTGAGTAGCACTTAAGTCGTGAGTGTTGGCATTGGTACATTAGATAAAAGGTCACACATTGTTCCCAAACCGATTGTGTTTGAGATCACCCAATATTCGTTCATGCGACGTAGTATGGAGTAGCGAGAGCAGTGCCGATGACTGAAATAGCAGACTATTTAAAACTGCTGTACCTACGAATATTATTGTCTCAAAGCGTCAGTGGGATTAATAAATATGGAGTGAGGAAAATATTTCCACCGAATATTAACAGGAGGATAGACAAAGAGAAAGTTTTACATCTAGTCAACAGCAATGAAAAAAAAAAACTAAAAAAANATATTATTGTCTCAAAGCGTCAGTGGGATTAATAAATATGGAGTGAGGAAAATATTTCCACCGAATATTAACAGGAGGATAGACAAAGAGAAAGTTTTACATCTAGTCAACAGCAATGAAAAAAAAAAACTAAAAAAAAAAAAATAGAAAATTCAGCAGTGCAATTTTCATATAAAAATTTAAATAAATTATGTATCTTTTGTATATATTATTGCAATTCGTAGGCATAACTGTTACACCTGAATTACTTTAATTATTTGCAGGTGTATATAACAATATATATAACCTAATCAACATTACTTTAGCATCAGTAACTTGAACTAGTTTTGTTTGATCAGCTTTATCCTTGCGGTATACCCGACTATTAGCTTGTTAGTCGTCTTTTTTTTTTTCTTGGGACTCTCAATTACAAGCAACTGTGCCACCTTTGGTATGAAAAATATAATGCATATTTCTCATATTAAAGCTGGCAATGCTTAACCTGTCGTATCTTATGTAGTTAGTAGATCCGACTATTGCGCAGATAGCAGTGTTTGGGCACTTCATTCATGCGTTCATTCAGCAGTGATTATGAAATTTGTGGCGAAAAGTACTGTACTTTAGGGCGACAACATTTTATTTCCATCAATAGCTGTCGTTCCCACAACGCAAATTCCTATTGTACAGGTTTCATATTTTGGAGATGTTTTGTACCACAGTCGTTTTGTTATAGCTGTTTACCAAGTATAGTGAGATGTAAAGTGGTTGTATCATGGCCTGTTTTTATTTTTGTATCTGGAAGACAGTAACTATTATATTGCGTCCATTAGATATCACTTCATGTATTTGAATTTAGTCTGGCACTTGTAGCAGGTATAGATATCCCAGAATTCTTACCTTTTGTCACCTGATTAAGAGAATCTATAGCCATAATTTCATCCTTATCTCCTCATCGCCTACGAATCGGCGAGTAGATGAACAAAAAAGAATTAGATGGACTGCAACTGCAATAACCACAACACACCAGTACAGCAGTCTCACTAAGCACTATTTAGCTTTATTAGTTTTTTTTTTGCTTTTGTGGTTGCATTACTGCACTTGATGCACTTAATGTATGACTTCTGATTCTATTTGTGTATAAATTTAAACGCAACGCCGCCGTGAACGTTCGAACGACTGCATGAAACGTTCACGTTTTCAGTAACGCACCCATTGGAGTATCGTAATGAATGCTACTTCTGCGTATGTCAGTCCAACGCCTGTAATCTTCACATCAGTTTGAATTATTTCTAAACCCTGAACTAAAATAATACTTCAAAGTAAAACTAAGGACTGTACCAGCTCCATATGCTTACCGAAGGCCGAAGCTACCAAGAGACACAAGATGAGAACCTTCATGATGATCCGGAGATGACTTCAGAAGCGAAGACCAGACCCTTGTTGCAGCTTTTATATGCAGTGCGTGAGAGTCTGCACCAGATGCGTGGTAAAACCCAATGATAGTGCAGGGTCACATGAGGGTACATCTTTGTCTTGGAAATGCCCGACAACAAAATCCGTCAGTTCTGAGGGAAACCTTGACCTCTTAACATTTTTAATGTGCCAAAGAAACGCCAGTTGTGACTGACATCAATAACCCTCCTTGCGTCACTAGTGAATACCTGTTTGTTTTGATACCTACGACTCTAATGCTTTATGTGCCAAAGTAGTTAGAGCGGGGGGGGGGGGGAATACATATTCGTACACCATGAAATTTTTCACTTAAAAAATCTCATACCGAAGGTCTTGATCTAGGGACGCAAGCTCTTTATTGATAGATCCAGCGGAAGGCATTATCCTTATACCTTGTCACTGAACCTGCCATTGTAACTTTAGGCCGTTATACCTTAGGCCGTTATACCTATCTTCTAAACATTCATCGCAAGATTTTACGACTGGATCTGACAGAAACCTGCGACAACTCACGGTTGTAATGTTGGGCGCAAGTGCTGGGTTTTAAAAGCTGGGGCTTAGAAGAACAGGCAGCATTAACTGTGTAGACGTCGTACCTTGCGTATCTACACATTGGAGCATTACACTTCGTTTCCGCGAGATAACTATGCCTGCTTACCACTGGTAAGTTACTATTTTAAGTGATGCATATTGGATGTAAATGATAATGCTGAAGAACTTTACATCATTCCTTCATTGCTCTGCGCTATAGCCTGACATTAATTTCGTTAAATTTGTAAAGATTGAACATTTTTTAACGCGTTGCATAAGTTAATCGCTACCATCGAACTGTTTTCCATTTCAATCAATATGTCTTGCAAGGATGCCCTCACAAGTTTTCCATCGAATTGAGGTCCAGAGACATAGCTAGCCAGTCCAGAACGTTAATATTGTGGTAAAGGAAATCATTTTTTTTTTGGCTAACAGGTATTGAAGTATTATCATGTTGAAATGATTTTGCTCAATCAATACATTGAAGAAAAGGTAAAGCGCAATTTTCTAAAAATCTCAAGTGTATTTCACAGCATTTTGTCCGTCCTTCATTTCATTTCTTTCACATCAGAGAAAAACGCTTCCCAAATCATATGTGACCAAATGACCGCTTCGAAAAAAATCTGTTCACTATTTCTCAAATTTTGCCAATATGACTGGCATTCAATTTTCAATAGGAAAATGTTGCAATACATGCTGCTAAGCACACCAAGAAATGAGTTTCTTCGCAACAATATCAACGTTCTGTATTGGCCAGCTAAATTTTCCTACGTGAATCCGTTTGACCGCCTGTAGGGCATCGTTTCAAGGCACAGTGATCGAAATGGAAGACAGTTTGATTATAATTGATAACCATTCATTGATGCAATTCATTGAAGAATGTTCAACTTTAACTAATTTTTACGAACTCAATGCAGAAACGATGGGTGGATGTTCCACAACTGATTGCACAGGCTGTGGAGTTTTGGGTTAGTGTGAGTTGTTTAAAAATTCGGTGCAGAGTAATAAATTGGTCAGGGTATTGTGCAGAGTAATTAACGAATGATGTGAAGTTTTCAGCATTATTATTTGCATCTAACATGCATCACTTAAAAGAGTAACTTACAAGTGGTTAGTAGCTAAGACATTACTGATTATCGTGGAAACTAAGTGCAATGTTCCAATGTGTAGCAACATACGGTACGACGTCTACGCAGTTAATGCTGCTGGTGCTTCTAAAATACAGCACTCCCGCCCACCCGTTACAACCTTGAGCGTCAGCCGGTTTTCCGATAGATGCAGTCATAGAATCTTGCAATGTATATTATGAGATAGGCAGGAATAAGAGCCTAAATTTACAGCGGCAGGTTTAGTGACAAGATATAAGGACAATACCTTCCGCCGGATCTTTCAACAAAGAGCTTTCGTCCCAAGACAAAGACCTTCGGTCGGTGCTGTTGCATACCAGACCGATCTTTCCCTTCGCTATTTGTCATAACTGTTTAGGCATTCGTTACAACATCGTGTCTTATATGAGCAACAATGTAGGTAGCAATGCCATAACATCTATAATACGTATGTTGAGATAGAACATACAAATGTTATGTACGCGACAAGCATGTGTAGCAAATGCCTGTTAATATTGGAATAAATGTTGCATTGCATCGCTCGGAATTCTTATCTACAGTTATATTTTTCTTTCTCAGTGTCTTCAACTTTTTCCACCGAAAGTTTAAATTTTTGTAACTAGTGTCGTGTAGCTTAAGCTTACGGGAAACGTCAGTCCCTGTATAAGTAATAACAAAGCACCTTCAATACTCTATATTTCACGAAAATTTAAATGATCTAGAAGCAGTATGATATTTGAAGAGTTTTGAGGAACTATATAAGAGTTACCAAACTTATTTCTGCCACTGTAGTATATTGAAGCGTTAAGAGTTGAACGTATACATATTGATAATTTAGTAAATTGCCTAAGATTGGACGTATGAAAAGTTCTTGATTGATTCGTGAGCTAAAGACAAAGAGAGTCAGGTATAAAAAAAAACGCGTACCTGGAGTGAAAAATGTTGAGGGTTCAATATACCGATAATTATGTTTAACGGGGACGTATATAATTAATTTGGAAAGTAAAGAATTAGGGTCGTAAGTAAAGTAAAAAACCAAACTGATATTTGTTTGTGACGCAAACGAGGGTTGACTGTATCAGATACAACTGGTGTTTTTGGTACGTTGAAAGTTTTAAGAGTTCAAGGTGTCTCAAAATACTGACGAACTTTGTTGTCGAGCTTTTCAAAGCCAAAAACACTCATGTGACGCTGCACTATCGTTGGGTTTTACCACGCATCTGGTGCAGACTCTCACGCACTGCATATAAAAGCTGCAACAAGGGTCTGGTCTTCGCTTCTGAAGTCATCTCCGGATCATCATGAAGGTTCTCATCTTGTGTCTCTTGGTAG
>LQNS02278165.1:86013-132282 GCA_001587735.2 Parhyale hawaiensis
AAAGCTGCAACAAGGGTCTGGTCTTCGCTTCTGAAGTCATCTCCGGATCATCATGAAGGTTCTCATCTTGTGTCTCTTGGTAGCTTCGGCCTTCGGTAAGCATATGGAGCTGGTACAGTCCTTAGTTTTACTTTGAAGTATTATTTCAGTTCAGGGTTTAGAAATAATTCAAACTGATGTGAAGATTACAGGCGTTGGAATGACACACGCAGAAGTAGCATTCATTACGATACTCCAACGGGCGCGTTATTGAAAACGTGAACGTTTCATGCAGTCGCTCGAACGTTCACGGCGGCGTTGCGTTTAAATTTATGCACAAATAGAATCAGAAGTCATACAGACAATTTATATAAGTTTTTGAACTATGTTGCTAAGAAGCATTATGCAAACATGAGTCAAACATACAAAAGAACCAGCCGATCTACACCAAAATTTAATCATTTATGTCTTTCAATACTACTAACAACTCCTATAAATTTCATGAAGATCCATTTATAATTTTTTGAGTTATTGTACTAACAGGCATAAAATTAAAAACAGTGACAAACGAACGAGCGAATGAACAAGCAGATCGTTAAAAAAATTTGGTTATTTACTCTTCGCAAAATATCTAGTAACTCATGTGAATTTCATAAAAACCCGTCCATAACTTTTTAAGTCATGGCATTGAGAAAAATGAGGTAGACATACAACCAAGCTAATGAATGGACGGATCTTCACCAGAAGTTAATCATCTGTTTCTCCTCACATACCTAAGAGCCCCTGTAAATTTCTTCGAAATCCGCCAATAACATTTTGAGTTATCTTGGTGACAGACAAAGAGAATAAGAGACTAACAGACAGACATATCCGACGAAAACATAACCTCCTTGGCGGAGGTAATAAATCGACTAACAAACTAATACTGGGTAACACTCCAAGGAGTAGATTGATCCAACAAAACTAGTTCAAGTTACTAATGCTATTGTCATTTTGATAAAGGTATATCGGTAGATAAATTTCTACTTACACCTGTAATTTATTAGAGTAATTCTAGTTGAAAAATTTGCCGATCAATTACGATAAACTATACTATAATAAGAGAGCTGTTTGTGTGTCAGCCTTCCGTCTTCCTGTCCGAAGCCTTGCCAAATCGCATCCATGATACGAATCCGCGAATAGCTTATTAATTAGTATAGAACACAGTTCATGTACTACAGATAGTTATGTCAGCCCTAAGCGAACACCCTTTCGCCCAATCTCAGCCAATTAGCGACCGACGCAACGCCATCTCAGCCAATCAGCGACCGCCGTGACTGGCGTAAATTTCAGCCAATGGGTGACTGCCACGTCACTATGCTGGTGTAAACAAATGAGACCGCAAGAGGCGGCTCCGCCGGCTCGTTGTACTGCAGTATACCAGAAAGACTTTCCAGCCAAATGTTTAGCATTATTTATCTGAAATTGGAACTACCCAAACACTTAATTGCATAAGAAAAGGAAAATAATAGACCATAAATTTGATTATTATTATTATTATTAAATCACACCAGACTGGCGACGCAGGAACGGAGAAACTCCATGAGGTTAACAAACCCCCACGCAACCAGCCCAGCGGGTGGAGAAAACAAAAGNTGTGTACCTGCCGAGACTCGTTACCACAATATAGTTCTGCATCTAACCACTTGTCTCATTTGCCCTGCTAATAGAATATCCGTGATAAGAGAACCCACGTAATCACAATGTGAAGGTAGAGAAATAGCGTGGGAACCCGATAAACAATTAGAGTCGACGTAGAAGCTACAACCGCAATTTATTTTCTAGGCGGCAGCGCCGCGACCGCCTCAAATGTTACTCTGGGGATGCGATTCATCCCCGATAGCTACCCTAACAAAATTCGGGGGCGCCACGGAGCCGCGTAGAAGCTGAATTACCCTTTTGGCTTCTACGGTGACTTTGATTTTCCAAAGGATAAGAATGAGTGCGGGAGCCCTAAGGCGTGTTGTAAACACAATCCATTTGTCCTGCCGCAAACTGAAAAATGACAACCGTAACCCAAAACGCGGTTGCGAGAGCGGCATGTCTCGACGCGCAGTTGTAACCCTAAGATAATGAAATTTTCTGTTGATGGTAATTCGTCCATGAATCTCGGAGTAGGAATGTATGTTTTCCCCAGCTATGGAGTCTACTCGTCGTCAATGTGTTTTTTTTCCCGCTATTTGTAATTGATGTTTGAACGGCTTCCTGCGTCACCGTAACCCGTATAGCAATGGTCGTTAGCGCCCCGCAGGTCAGGACGGTGACACTATAGTTGTCAGCGGCAGGGTCATCGGTAACACAGAAATTGTGATCACAACACGTCCCTGTTATACGTTGAGCCCGGTGAAGTCTATCGTGCCCTTTCGGGAACATTACTTAATAGTGCTATCATTGATGCATTTAATTCTAATTTGCACTTAAATGAGGGATACTATAGAAGCGTTAGTATGGGGAAACCTGACCACATTCATACTTTGTTAACTCGGCGCCGCACGAGGACCAGGAGGTTCCTAATGGTCAATCAACTTCCGCTGCAGCAAAGGGTATACAGGTGCGAATAATTGACAGTCCGGGAAACTGGAATTGGATAGAATTAAGCCGGGGTAAAAAAATATTCATCTACATAGCGTTGTGGTTAATATTCAAGGCCTATACAAAAAAAAAAAAAACTAGAGAAAGTAACTAATACTTAGAGATACTGCAGGTGAAGCAAATTCACTCTTCCTTGCAATTACTGAAACACATCTAAATGAGAGTATTTGTGATGCTCAGGTCAAAATGGAAACCATACGTTGCACAGGTATGACCGTGAAAACCGTAAATGCAAAGGAGTAGCGTTGTATGTGAAAGAACAGCTTGTCTCACACGGAAATTCTCACACAGAAATTCTCGAATAGCATGTGTGAAATTCTAATTGTTTAAATAGAAAAAATTAAACTGGTTTGTGTGGTGTGCTATCGACCGCCGAAATGTGCTTCTGTGAAATTTTCGGAAATGCTCGACAAAATTCACACACATTGCAGTAGACTCGAAAGTAAGTACAGTGTAATCATTACAGGTGACTTCAACATTCCATTCATAAAGTGGCTACATCCAGACGCTCCCGATGAAAAAGGTAGTTTTATTTTTAACAAAAAGTTTTCGTATACAATAGATGAGAAAGAACAAGCACTATCTTCACTACAGATAATGGCAGAACTTTCTTTAGTGCATCAAGACTTAGAAAGTATCTGCCAATGGTCAGTAAAAAATAATATGACCTTCAATGAAAAAAATTTGAACTGCAAAGATACGGAAATAATCGACCACTCTTTGAATCCACGCAATGCTGTATACCACTAACGATGGGCATGAAATTGAGAGAAAGACAATTTTAAGAGACCTGGAGGTCTCGTAAAACTGTCTTTCTTTCAATTTCATGCCCATCCCGGTGGTATATTGCGTATATTCGAGGAGTGTTTGTTAATGACGGCGTAGAATTTGTGAAGACTCGTCTTGTGTTGCCTGTAGCTCCATCGCAACTATATTAAGGCACGGCCTTACATCTCTAAAAGGGAGCTCCCTGTCTGGGTAGTACCGCGTGTTGACGGGACATGTTCTTCATGATTTCTCAGGTTATTAATGAGCTTGCATCCCTAGACCAAGACATTCGGTCGTTGCTGCTACATACCAGACCGATCATTCCCTTCGCTATCGGTCATAACCAGGAAGCAAAGAGCGTAACGGGAGGACTCACGAAAAATTAGCACCAAAAAGTGACGTCATCATCGATGAATAATCTATCGCTGAGCAGCCTAGGAGTATTTAAACTAAATTCACCAGAAAAATCTTCTTAAATTATAAAATATGTCTTTAGCGTATAAAGAAATGAATTGCCTGTTAATATTGAAATAAATATTGCATTGTATCACTCGGAATTTTTATCTATAGTTATTTTTTTCTTATATTAAATAGAAGTCGACAAAATTAAAATTTAACGTTTCGGGATACAAATCCCATCTTTTATTAGCAAATCCATTAGGGGAGCATGGGCGTTACCGGGAAGAGGTCTAAAATGTGAATGAACAGAGCTACGCAGTAGGAGCCGGATGTCAGCTCCTGTACAGTCGGCAGATGTGAGGCTAGGTGTTGACAGTATGCAGTGGTACAGCCGAGGTCATAATGTTGAAGCTATGTCTGCTTCTATGGATGTGGAGGGACTCTAATATTGTGAGCTCGATGGGATTGAAAGAGTCTATAATGGAGAAGTCATTCCTGTTGATGGGATGGTTGTTATGCTCAGCATGCAGGCGGGGGCTGAATGTGAGGGTTTCGCAAGTGGTAAACCGGCACGACTGGATACACCTAAATGTTGGTTAATACGGGCTTTGAAGTGTTGTCCAGCGCTACCTATATATGAGGCACAACAGGCCTGGTATCGGTAAATTACACCGGAAATAAGTGGTGTGCGGGGTTTATCTTTAAATTTGAAGTAGGACCCAATGGTAAATGTGTTTTTGCATGGGAATTTGAAGTTTATATGTGGGTAGGTTTCAGAGAGGAACGTTTTCAAAGTGTTTTTCTGCATTGACAGATGCTTTGTTGTGGAACGGAAGCGAGTAAAAGAAGTCCAATTCACTGACTCAGAGTTTGCTAATGCCGGGGTCCATCAATTTGTCTAGGAACAATTTGCAGTGGTGGTACAGAAAATGGTGCAGGTAACCGCACCACTTGTGTCCAGTGTTATTTATCGTAACCGATGCCAGGCCTGCTGTGCCTCATATATAGGCAGCACTAGACAACACTTCAAAGCCCGTATTGACCAACATTTAGGTGTATTCAGTCGTACCGGTTTACCACTGTCGATACCCTCACATTCAGCCCCCCCCCGCCTGCATGCTGTGCAAAACCACCATCCCATCAACAGGAATGACTTCCCCATTATAGACTTGTAATTCCATCGAGCTCATAACATTAGAGTCCCTCCACATCCATAGAAGCCGACCTAGCCTCAACATTATGACCTCGGCTGTACCACTGCATACTGTCAACACCTAGACTCACATCTGCCGACTGTACAGGAGCTGACATCCGACTCCTACTGCGTAGCTCTGTTCATTCACATTTTAGACCTCTTCCCGACAACGCCCACGCTCCCCTAATAGATTTGCAAAAAAAGGTTTTCATTGATAGGTTGCTAGTTTGTAGGTTTTTCTGAAAATGGGATTTGTATCCCGAAACCTTGAATTTTAAATTTGTCGACTTCTATTCAGTATTAGACTTTTTGCCATGGTGTACTTTTTATATTTTCCTTTCTCGGTGTCTTTACCTTTTTCCACTCTAAGTTTAAATTTTTGTAACTAGTGTCGTGTGGCTGGAGCGCACGGGAAACGCCAGTTCTTGTAAAAGTAATAAATAATAACACCTTCAGTACTCTATATTTCACAAAAATTTAAATGATCTAGAAGCAGTATGATGTTTGAAAAGTTTTGAGGAATAATATAAGGGTCATAAACTTATTTCTGCAACTATAGTATATTGAAACGTTAAGAGTTGAACGTATACAAATTGATAATTTCGCAAATTGTCTGCGATTGGACGTATGAAAAGATCTTGATTGATTCGTGAGCTGAAGACAAAGAGAGTCAGGTATAAAAGAAAAATAACGTTTACCTGGAGTGGAAAAGGCTGAGGGTTCAATATACCGAAAATTATGTTTAACTGGGACGTTTGTAATTAATTTGGGAAGTAATGAATTACGGTGGTAAGTATAAAAACCAAACTGATATTTGTTTGTGAGGCAAACGAAGGTTGACTGGATCTAATATAACTGGTGTTTTTGGTACGTTAAAAGTTTTCAGAGTTCAAGGTCTCCCAATATACTGACGAACTTTGTTGTCGAGCTTTTCAAAGCCAAAAACACTCATATGACCGTGCACTATCACTGGGTTTTACCACGCATCTGGTGCAGACTCTCACGCACTGCATATAAAAGCTGCAACAAAGGTCTGGTCTTCGCTTCTGAAGTCATCTCCGGATCATCATGAAGGTTCTCATCTTGTGTCTCTTGGTAGCTTCGGCCTTCGGTAAGCATATGGAGCTGGTACAGTCCTTGGTTTTACTTTGAAGTATTATTTTAGTTCAGGGATTGAAATAATTCAAACTTATGTGAAAATTAGAGGCGTTGGAATGACACACGCAAAAGTAGTATTCATTGCGATACTCCAACGGGCGTGTCAGTGAAAACGTGAACTTTTCATGCAGTCGCTCGAACGTTCACGGCGGCGTTACGTTAAAGTTTATACACAAATGGATTCAAAAGTCATACATAAAAGGCAATAATGCAATCACAGAGGCGCAATTAGGTTATTGGAGTTGCAATCTGACTAACTCGTTTTTCTGAATCTACTAGCCGATTCGTAGGTGATGAGGAGCTAAGAATGAAGTTATGACTATGGATTCACTTGGTCAGGTAACAAGAGCTGAGAAGTCTGGAAGATTTATATTTACCAGAAACGTTTAATTCAAGCAAAATGCAACAAGTGATACAATTCCAATGAACGGTTTACGTAGTATTATAATAGCTACTATCCAAATATAAATAAATATATCCTATGATATAACTCCTTTACATGTAATCGTACTCACTTGGTAAACACCTTTACTAAACGACTGTGGTGCAAAGAATTTTCAAAAAATACGAAAGCTGTACAACAGGATTTTGTGTTCTGGGAGCAACAACTATTGATGAGGAGAATAATACTTTTCTGAACCAGAGGTACAATATTTCTAGCCATGAATTTCATGATCACTGTTGAATAGATTAGTAAAATTTGATTGAATGAATGAACGAATCGTCCAAATTCGACGATCTGCCTAATAATCAAACCTGCGCAATACATAAGGTACAATAGGTTAAGCCTTCCCAGCTATAAGAAATGCGCTTTATATTTTTCCTGCCCAAGATGGCACAGTTGCAAGTGTAATTGCAAATCCTATGGAAAACTAGAGCACTTAGAGAGTGCATACCTCTGCCAAGCGCGACAACGGCAAAGAAAAATTCAATTTGGCTCTGAAACCACGATTTTCTTTGTATCAACTCCACAATCTAATCATTTGTGCCTTTGAATAGTAATAGTATGCCCCCACGGTAGCAGCATGCTTCCGTTCTTAGCTCTAACACCTTAAGTGTATCGCTTGCACGTTCGATACCCAGCCAGGCACACGAGCTCTTTGCAGATCTTGGTGTGCTGACTCGGCAGTTGTGCGTGCATGCACGGTGCCGTGGCGGAATTGCCTTCCTCAGAGATAAGAGGGGAAGGGAGTTTCAGATCATTTGTTCCTTCCGTCAAATTGGGGCCATAGTTCTTAATGACCCGAGGTCGACTGAAACTACACTTACTCATCTGGGGCCAGTGGGCCTATACCCGTTGCACAAACCAGTGCATGTGGGTTTCCCAGGTGAGGGTGCGGTCTGAGTTGACTTTGACTTTACTTTACCAGTTCATGCAATTTTCTTGAAGATCCATTCATAAGTTTCTGAATGATGCTGCAAACAAACATTTAGAAAACATTAGTCAAACATACAAATGAACCAACCGATCTGCACCAAAAATTATTCATTTATGTTTTTTTAACATTACTAACAACTCCTATAAATTTCATGAAGATCCATTGATAAGTTTTTGAGTTATTGTACTAACAGGCATAAAATTAAAAACAGTGACAAACAAACAGGCGGATCGTTAAAAGAATTTTGTTATTTACTCTTCGTAATATACCTAATTACTCATGTGAATTTCATAAAAATCCGTGCACAACTTTTAAAGTTATGACATTG
The DNA here is from genome assembly GCA_001587735.2 of Parhyale hawaiensis. NCBI lineage: Eukaryota > Metazoa > Arthropoda > Malacostraca > Amphipoda > Hyalidae > Parhyale > Parhyale hawaiensis. The sequence continues at coordinate 93,851 of LQNS02278165.1, forward strand.
AGAAAAATTAGGTAGACAAACAAACTTATCAATGGACGGATCTTTACCAAAAGTTACTGTAATCATCTGTGTCTCCTAACATACCTAGGAGCCCCTGTACATTTCGTCGAAATCCGTCCATAACATTTTGACAAACAGACAAAGAGAATAAGAGACTAAAAGGCAGCCAAATCCGACGAAAACATAGCCTCCTTGTCGGTCACCCCACAAGGAGTAAATTGATCTAACAAAACTAGTTCAAGTTACTAATGCTATAGTTATATTGATAAGGGTATATCGGTAGATAAATTTTTTTTACACCTGTAATTGTTTAAAGTGATTTAAGAGAGCTGTCTGTGTGTCAGCCTCTCCGTCTGCCGGTCCAAAGTTTTGCCAAATCGCATCAATGATGCGAATCCGCGAATGGCTTATTAATTAGTAAAGACCACAGTTCATTTACTATAGATAGTTATGTCAGCTCTAAGCGAAAACCCTTTCGCTCAATCTCAGCCAATCAGCGACCGCCACAACACCATCTCAGCCAATCAGCGACCGCCGTTACTTGCGTCAATTTCAGCCAATGGGCGACTGCCAGGTGTAAACAAATGAGACCGCAAGCGGCGGCTCCGCCGGCTCGTTGTACTGCAGTATACCAGAAAGAGTTTAGCATTATTTATCTGAAATTGGAGCAACCCATGCACTTAATTACACAAGTAAAGGAAAATAATAGACCATAGATTTGATGTATTGTATTGCATCTTGATTTCCAGCTCCATAAAAAGAACTGTGGATATCACCCGAAAATGTTTGCCTAAGTTGAAGCGAAGGCTTTGCACGAAATAGAATGTTTCCCATGTTAAAAAAGACAAACTTAGACGCTTTTCTTTCACCAAGAAAACTTTGCATTACAACAGGTTATAAAGTAGAATGTTATACACATATGAAAAGCACAATAAACTGAAACTGAACAATTTTACCAACGTTTATGTTATAAATAATCGCGGCACACACTTCATGTCTTGCACACACGACGCCATATTGGAAATTACCCAAGATGTCTCTGTCTTAGTATTACCCAGGATGCCCGCTGCAAAAGGAGGGACGCTATTGGCTGATACATTTTTGTGTGACATCACTATGCTTCAACTGCAGGTGCTGCAGGCTCTATTGTCTGACATAACTATCTGTAGTAAATGAACTGTGGTACAGACCTACGCACGAGCCTTTGTGCACTTGATGGACTTTGTGCACTTAGTGGACATTGTGGAGGTAGTGGAGTCAGTGAATTATGTAGAATTTGCGAACTTTTTAGATGTGATGCTAAGATGTTCTCATGTGTATAGTTTTGTGACTTTTTCAAGAAAAAGTTGAGTTTGGTGGTCTAGTAATATATATATATATATATATACATTACTTGAATAAGTTCTATATATCAACAGTTTAAATCAACTTTTATATGAAAATTGTACTGCTGAACTGTGGATTTTTTCATTGCAACTGAAATCAAGCTAATCTTTCTCTTTCTATCTTCCTCAAGTTAACATTCGGCTATAATATTTATCTCATTCTCATTCCATACTAATTTTTTTCACAATAACTCAATAAAACAATATTAACCGTAGATATTATTTTGCACGGTGACCAAACGGGCCCAGTAGAGGTAGAAAGGGCAGAGTGTAGCTTTTGGCAGTGGAAGAGTTCTACGATGCCACCTCTTGGGACGTTTCCATGGAGACACACGCAACCCACAGCAGTTTTCAATAGTCCAGAATTTCAGTTATCAGCCGCTTTTGCTACTCAATTCTTCTTCCAGGAATGAATGTGGGGTGGTCTCAAAAGTAGTCGGTTCGGGAACCATGTGTAAAATACTATCAAAAGTAGCAACGTCAATACTCTCGACTTAAGTGTCATCTCGCTAAAAGTATCATCTCGCTATCTCGAAGGTGCTTTCCTATTCGATGTTACTTTTAACCAAAAATTGAACAAGTTTTCAGTGGCTGGCGGCATTCGGAACAGAAAACGAAATATGCTCGTACTGAGCACTTTGTTCAAAGAATTACGAGTCAAGAACTATAAATATAAGCTAATATACACACAGAGACCGGTGAGGTAATGATAATTAAAATGTGTTAGTTAACTTGTTTGTTCACAATAATAAATTGCAGAAAAAATTTCCTTAATTGAACATTTTTATGTGTTTACTATTGCTCCAATGCTGTGATAATAATGACCTTATATTAATATTAGTTACTAAATGCTAATCTGTAATGAGTAAAACTAACCAAATCCAGTCTATATAGTACCAAGTTTATTTTAGTCTATTATACCAGAAAGTTTAGTAATGTAACCAAAATATTTAACTAAAGCAATTGGTAATATTACTTAAAAATTTAATTATCTGATAGCGAAACCAATAACTTAGTTAACTCAACTAAATTTTGTTTACTGCAACCAAACCGGTCCGTGTGTACAACGCACCAGTGCGTTCTGCATGGGTTGCAAACGAAGGCATACACCACCAGCCTTTGCGTCCAGATTTTGCCTTTTTAGATTTCTTCCTATTTCCAAAGCTCGAAAAAGATACTAGGCAGGAAGCGTAAGCAAAGCTGGAAGCGCTGCCACTTAGTGCCTTCAGTAAAGGAGGCCTCACAAGTTATTCACAGAATGTTTAAACATTTGGAAACATCCTGTAAAGAAGTGCATTGAACGTGACGTTATCAAAGTGGAAAAATTAATTCGAAAATCCCGTGAAATTTATTTACGCTATATGTATTATCATCTTGACTGAGAAATTCTTATATCTATAAATACATGCATATGATGATGATCGATCGTGATGTTTCATTTTAGCGGCCCCCTCGACGATCCCCCGCTTCAGGAGGGGCCACAACAGGATCGTTGGTGGCTCTGAGGTGACACCAGGTGACATCCCCTTCCAGCTCAGCTTCCAGGACACCTCCTTTGGCGTCAACTTCCACTTCTGCGGCGCTTCCATCTACACCACTGAGACTATGATCTGCGCTGGTCACTGCGTCTACGGTGAAGACTACGACAACCCCCAGAACCTGAGGGTAAGTGATCTTACAGATAGTACTGCAACCTCCAGATCCTGGAGTGAGCGAATCCACACACACAGCGCTGCAAGCTTCAGAACATCAGGGTCATTGAAGTAAACGATAGCAACACTGCCTCAAAATCTCTTGCAAAACCTCCCGAAAAAATTATGTACGGAAATAGTTCAAAGAAGACAAAATTTTCTTGCCTCAGCGCAGAGAAGAGCGCGATGTATGATCTGATACGAGAAAGATTTTGTATATCAAAATTGATAAAGGCATCAAATAAGATATCTCGTACGCAACAATAAGCTGGTAACATAGCCACCGTCACTGAACTAAATTCCTGTTTTCGTGAAGCTAAATACTCAAGAGATTCGCTCTAATTACATTTACAAGTTTTCTCATGGGCCGTTGAACCATAAATTGACATAAATCTACCAGACAGATTTATGTATGCAATCATTCATCCAATAAGGAACAATTTCATAGGAACTCAATTCAGTCTTATTCAAAGATTCTCCAGCGTCTTATATTGAATAAATGACAGACTATTGACTGTTGATGTGTAAGATAAGTTCCTACGAAAACATGCGGTGTGGTTAGATAGTCTAATTTGAGATTGGAACGATAACTGTTATTGTTAATGCCTACAGATTGTTGCTGGTGAGTTCAGCTTGTCGAATGATGATGGCACAGAGCAGGCCAGAGATGTCGTCCGCATCACCCTGCATGAAGACTACAACTCCGCCACCGTCGAGAACGACATTTCCCTCCTGTTTGTCGACTCTCCTCTCTCGTTTGACAGCTTTGTCAGCGGCGTTTCGCTGCCCGCACCTATGGACGAGCCCACTGGTAACGCCGTCGTTTCTGGTTGGGGAACCCTCAGCTCTGGCGGATCTTCCCCTGACACTCTTCAGTCGGTGACAGTCCCCCTCGTGAGCGACGCTGACTGCCGAGACAGCTACGGCGCTAGCGAGATCTACGACTCCATGCTCTGCGCTGGTGAAGAAGGCAAGGACTCCTGCCAGGGAGACTCTGGTGGACCCATGACCTGCGGCGGAAGCCTCTGCGGTATTGTCTCCTGGGGACGTGGCTGTGCCCTCGCCGGATACCCTGGAGTCTACACCCAAGTGTCCTACTTCATTGACTGGATCGAAGCCAACGCTTTGTAAGGTCTCACCGCCAAACATTCAAATACCGTACAATACAAGGAATTTCACTTCATCAAGATTTTTAAACTGCAGAGCCTATTCATAAAAACCGTCCAAACCAACAATTTATTCAAATAAAATCTTATTTCCATTTAATTGGTCTTTTCCATTTCCAAAATAAACACACTCGTGTTCGTTTACTAAATTCATTTACTCATTTAAAAAAAAAAATTCTAAAACGGCTACGTTATCATCGCCCCGAAAACATCCGTAGGTCCGATTGGGCTTGGACCATCGTCCCACCATCAACTAAACAGCATAGGTTTAACTTCAACTAATTTGCAACTTTGGATCAAGGAGCAAAAGGTTTCATAACATACCAAGGCGTAGTGAGCCAATATTGCTGTTGATATTTGTAAGACGATGCAAAGGTAGAAGAATAGAGAGGGAAGTGTGATTCATCACCGACAACTAAATCGTGTTGTAATCACAACCCGCAACCTGCAAATAGTCACTGTAACCCGAAATACTTGGTGAGAGCGCCATCTATCGACGAGCGGCAGTACGCTCCACAACAGTAACATTGTCTAACAGTAATTTCGTCGATGAAGTTCGCGTAAGAATACACACTGCCTCCTAGCTACGGAATCAACTCGTTGTCCATTCGTATAAATTTTTCTCCTTGCTTGAAATTGATGTGTTGAGTGGCTACTTAATTGTGTCGCCGTAAGCCGTATCGCAATCGTCGATAGCGCTCGGCAGGTCATGACGGTGACGCAAGTTGTGAACAGCAGGGTCACAGGTAACTCAAAACTTGTGAATCCCACACGCCCCTGTTATACCTTGAGTCCACAGAAACCCATTGTACCTTTTCGGGTACATTATTAACAGTGCTATACTATGACACAATAAAGTATAATTTGCTCGTTAACAAGTGATAATATAGAAGCGTTAGTAGGAGAAAACCTGAGCTTATAAATATATTTTCTTTTACCCCGGCGCTTTCCGCGCCCCAACATGTTCGTATTGATCTATGCACTTCCGGTGCAGCGAGGGGTATTGGGGCACGAATTGAAAGTCCGGGAAACGGGAATTGGCCAGAATTAAGCCGGGTTAAAAAATATTCATCTACGCAGGGTTCCTCCTAGAATTATTTCTATACTAGTGGACCCGCGCGTGAAAAAATTCACGCAATAATCGATCTTTTTTTTATTAATAGAGGCCGTTTCGGAATCTTCTCTTCTCTGACTTGTTTCATTTTCTTTATAGATTTTTTGCCGTACTTTCAACCTTAGGTCATTTTTGCTCTGACTAGTCGTTTCCTCATTTTCAGCAGCTCTCATTTACTACTGTAACTTTTCTACTTCAAGTCTTTCTTGACTGTATCGCATAGACGATTCATCTCTTTCCATGCATTCGTAGAATGTCTTCGAACTTGATACTGTAGTAGTCTCGTAATACTTATACGTTCCCTATCTTCCTTTTTGATTAGGCGTGCGTCTTCAATAGTGGAGAGGCAGAAAATAAATATTGAGTAAAATACTGCAATAAACTTGAATGTAACTCCAGCCAGCTTGTATGCATGTCAGCGCTCCGTAGCCAAGATACGGTCTTGCGAACTTAAATATCTGCTTCACGAAATTTTGGGTTATGAAACAATATTCACATCTTCAGAGAACGACAGTGTGAGAGATGATATACGTCGTATGGAGCTGAAGGAGCACATGGTAATGGACAGAAATACATTGAATAGCAAGATCTGCTTCAGCAACCCACCCTTTGAACTGGGATAATACTGCTGTAGAAGAAGAAGAAGAAGAAGTGAGACAGTAAGCTGAAAGAAATAGTTGTCTACTGCTCGTGAAAAATCACCCTCTCCAGAGCGCTTGTTGACCATCTGCCGAATTTCTACCTCGTGACCTGAGAGAAAAAAGTTATAAAATAGGACTCCAGAAGCTACATAGATACAGTTGCGAGCATAATTAAGGGACAAAAATAAAAATTTCATATCTCAAAGATTGTTAAAGGTTCAACGCTGAAATTTTAACACAAAAGAGGTATTGGGATACCTAATAATATGCTAAGAATTTATTACGATCCGAAAAATAAGAAAAAAATTATTACTATTTTACTTAAAATTATGAATTTAGTGTGAGCAGAATTAAGGGACACTTTTCAAATATTGTAATTTAAATCTTCAGTAACCCCATTTTCTTGCGTTTCCGAAGAAGAAGAAGACTGCCTACGTAAACTGTTGCCTTCGGTACATCTGCGTATCTGCAACGTGCAGTAATTGGAGTTAATGCAGCAGACTGTAGTTGAAAGTTGACAAAACATTTGCTTGATTGGAGATTTCATTTATACGTTTGGAACAGCCGGTATCATAGTTACACCTTTCTATGATAACCTCTCTAAATTTCACAAGATTTTAAGAACTAAATTTACCAACTTTGACCCTCCCACCTGATGAGCTGGAGAACAGCGAAACGCGCGTCGTGGGCAAGGAGCTTGTACAGAGAAGGAGGGAGCCAGTAGCCATGCCCGTTGAAGCTCAAGAGTCTCTTATGGCTGTTAGCCAACTATAATGATTGTACGATATGTAGGTCACTCTGGAGGCCCAAATGAAATGATGGAGAAACAATCTAAAATAGCTGCGAATTACCGTACTTGAACTTTATGACGTCTCGCGCCTCATTACCCATGATGCACTACAGCTTGGCTCCGCCCCCTGGGTTAACCTGTTAGTCTCATAATCCTTGCTGCTGTAGGGATATGTTGGTGTGCTTACGCACGCACGCACTGGCACCTTTTTTCCGCTCCTTACTTCCTGCATCGCGTGTTTAGGGCTAGTGCGGCCCAGATCAACGGACACCTTGACAGAGTACATGAAAATTAATACATCTTTGCGTAAACTCCGCTAGCTGTAGTTTGCAACAATAGCTTCCCTGCTTGTTTGAACTTGAATCTTGCCTTTCAACATGCATATTTCTTAAGTCGGATTCTTAGTCCGTAGTCTGCTGTCAGTACATCAGGCTGACTTTTCAGCGTCGTTTGCTCTATTCCTCACAGGTTAAAGTTATGTTCTTAAGAAACAAAGCCTATCGGTTTTAATTAGCAACCAAGTGATAGTTTAGAACTATTTGTAATTTTCCCTTACTGACTAAACCTAAGTAAATCGAGCCGAGAATCTTCTATGTTGTCTACGGAAAAATGTTTGGACTAAAATATTTTACAACTTCTTGCATAGCTTTCGACGTGACGGGAGGACCGCCGAAGATTCAGAATTGGAATATCTACTTAACATATGCTTATATAAAGAAAATAAACCTCGCTGCACTGGTATTAATTACGAAGCACCTTACCTGTATGCCATTATCAGAATTCTAAATACAGTATATTTCATTCAAAGCGCTCAACATGCTTGCGCGCTAGGTATAACTGGTGGTTTATTTCCTCATAATTCTGGGCTGCTCACAAGTTCTTGTTTATCCTCGTACCTCGGGTACCTCCGATTGCGTCCCATTTTAAGTTTGATTGGTAAACTGTATGGTGCTTAACAACAATCCACCTTAAGTTTACTAACTACAAAAATTAGATCCACTGAAGCTCATGTTATTTAGAGAAATAATCTGTTAACCCTCTGATTCGTTTAGTCGTGCTTTCCTCGTTGAAATTCTATAAGATATAAAATTGAAGTTCACACCGCCCAACGGCAGCTTTAAATAGCATGTCACTGCTGGCCTGTTCACGAGTTTTAAACTCAACGGTCGTGTGAACACTGCCCAACATGTCCTACCAATATCTGCTTACCTACATCGCGAATATATTCGAATATTTTAGAAACATGTGCTGCCACATACGTAGTAAGAGAACAGCGTTCGTTAAAGACGACACTTTCACCTCCATTATTCCTAAATATAAAACGTTTTAGGTTCGTTCGCGTAGAGCTTGTGCCGTTGATCAGGAGCCGAAAATTCAAACGCTCCCGTAACGCATCTCGCAAGTAATATCGTAACTTCTTGCGGTACCTTAAATTAAGACATCGAACCTACTCTCGTAAATGCGAAACTCAAAACAGAAGATCGTGATCGTATCTACCGCGTAGCGTCTCTTTTCATTCTCATAACTTCCAGCTAGAGGGCGGAACGTCTGCTCAAAGCAGCCAGTCACAAAGCTTGTTACAAGTGTAACACTCCTTTCAGCTGACTTATGTTTACCTTTTGAAAGAATTTTCTGCCAGTAAGTGATATTTTATTTGGAAAATATTTATTTTATTTGAGAATCTAGCATGCGGTCGACGCATTGAACAAAAACATGCTCCATTGTTTTTTTAACGAACGGTATTCTCTTGATGAACAGTTGGGCAGCGTCTTTAGCGAAGTTGTGAACGTGAATACAACCACAAGTTGCAAAGGCTAGTGGAATCATAGTCCACGTGACAACCACAAATATTTCTGGTTATTGCAATGAAACTCAAATTTTGAGTTATAAATTCCTCCAGACATAATGATAGGAGCGAAAGTAAGCTTACGGCACTTGCAAAGTAAAGTGAACTGACGACCGGTACACATTGTCACACAATTTCTTGTCAATCTCAAAGCAGTGTTTGCGAAAGTTCAACATAGGCCTAACGTTCGGACGGAAATATTACGATGCTCGTTCTTTTGATTAGGTTAAATTTAATTTTGATGAGCTTAAGAGGTACTTTTTTATGGGCATAGGCTATTTTTGCCCTCCAGCTAAAGTTTATAGCAAAACAGTGTGATTATGAACTGTGATCGTTCGTAGAGCAGAGTGGAGATTTGTAGGTTGATACGAAGAGCTTGTTTCGCTGGCCGTGAGAGGACGCTGAAGACCGTCTCAAGTCCACGTCGCTGCTCTCCTGCTGGTTGCTCGCCAATAGGACCCTACTTTTGTTGGTGGTAGCGTATTTTTGGAAACACGCCTCATCTAACATAGCAACTGCAATTTTTAATCACTAGCAGCAGCGAAGCATTGCTATCCATGAATTTTTAACTTACTTGCGAGCGCAACAGTGAAGATAAGGCAGCGCCGGAGCACCCGTAACTTGCTTACGGGAACCGTGAAATACGACCATTGTTTGAGTTTGGCAGATTAGCGAGTTACGGGTAGTAACTTGAAGGTACGACAATAACAATGAGTTAAGGTACCGTAAATAGTTTTGAGTTTCTAGCACCACGTCTGTATTTTTAAGTATCAGTCAGTTTCATTGCGCCATAATTTGCATGGGTGCGTGTCTTAGAGTACGGACTCAATTTACCAATGTTTATAATTTGGTCTAAGAATGAATGGTCTATCAATGCCGATCTGTATATCACGTGCCTTGATTGGTGCGTGACACATCTTTCAACAGTGGTAAAGAATTACATTCGCTCCGCAATTTTAAACCGACACCTTTTCTATTATTTTTTTTTTAATTAGACGAGCATATCTAGTTAACCGAGGGTAAATTTGTCCTAGTATTGCCATTTCGCTATCGTATGAATTGCGTTGTGACATGAAAGCCTAAGACTGAGTTAGTGCTTGGTTGCCACGCTTTTATGAATCGCTTTGAAACAGAAGGTGCATAGTGTGCAGACATCTAATTCAGTAATGCAGTTAGTATGCTTCCTAAGCACTTTACCGACTTAGAGGTAATGTATCAGTGGCTACCTCGATCCACCACTTTGTAAAGCGGAAATATTACATGTAAACCATTAATCAAAAGTTTATTTAGAGCGAAATTTGCATTTGGCTCTTTTTAACTCTGTAAAGACCAACCGAAACGTTCGTAACAACCAGGTCGAACCACCTTGCTGGACACCCACCATATAGACAGTTCTGACACCTCAGCAGGACATGCTGACGGACCCTATCCTCGTTAAAATATGTATGGGTTTTATTTCTCCAAGGGTTTTCCCTGGTGCCTTTTCCGCAGGGGATGTTGCGTCTCGCTGTACTTCTTCCCGATAATGTTAGCTTGTCCCATATATTTCCCCATTTGTTCCGTGATCTGGGCTACGGATGTTGATAAGCCACCCTTGAGACTCGTATTAGCCCCCAAACGAGGGTCGCAGAAGGGAAATTTTGCACGAGTCAATTTTTTCTGTCTTCATCTCTTTTCATTCTTTGTTTCTTATGAGATGAGTTATGCAATATTTTTGTCATTATTAGCTTACTGGTGTACCTAGAGACTAACAGAACTTGTATAATTCACTATAGATTTGAGACCTTCCGGTAGATAAGCAGAGATAAGAGTCACGGAGACAACTGTCGCTTAAAAGGACTATTGATCTCCAAAGTTCCAGTAACTTTTACTACTACTTATCGTAGATATTTCTCCCCCTCGTTAAACAGGCTGGGGCGCACTGCAGTTTTGTTGCCCTCGAATAAGGACGAAGTGTAGACTTTCGTAGTTCATTAAAATTTGATGCTGAAGCTGAACGTGTAAACGAAATAGTATCTTCGGTACGTCAAAAATGGAGCAAACAATGGTTTTCCGTCAAACCTAGTTGAATCGCAAATCAGTAAACTTTTGTCGAAGCAGTACAGAGCTGCAGCTACCAACGACAACGCCCTCCGTCCATTTTATTGTTCATTGCCGTATTTTGGGCACCCTGTAGAAAAATTACAAATCGAACTAAAATCGCTCATTTCTCAATATTTTCCAAACATTAAGCTATGTCCGATATTAGTCAACAATTTTACAATTTCCGCTTCATTTCGGTTTAAGATTCTCCTCCCAAGTCGCTACTGTCTTCTCTGGTATACAAATTAAGTTGTGGGCAGTGCCCATGCGAGTACGTTGGTAAGACGTCACGCAGTCTTTTCGCCAGAGTTGCAGAGCATCGTGGGAGGAGCTTCCGTACAGGAAATGTATTAAGTAACCCACCTCATTCCTCAGTGCGCCTCCATGCGGAGCAGTGCTCTGCTCCTGTGACCATGGATAGCTTTAGCATTTTAAGAACTGCAATTGCAATATAGTTTTACGCATTTTAGAATCCCTTTTTATACACAAACTCAAACCGGTTTTGAATAGCAATAGTAGCTCTTATCCTTTGAAATTAGTAAATAGATAAGGTTTTAGTTTTTTCCGACCATGAACGTACCTTTGTCTTAGCTAAACTAATTTTATTTTACTTCTTTATCTGTGCTTACAGAACTGATGATGGAGCAGGTCTCCGAAACGTCTTATAGAATATGACATCAATTTTAATCTTCGTCTCTGCTTTTAAATTTTTGATAAATCTACGGCTCAAGCTACAAAATGACCTTCCTAAAAACGGAGCTGTATTATTGTCAAGAATAAGTCCCTGGAGCAGTTTCCGAAAAATAATTTGACGCATTGGCAGAATATTAACAGATCCTTAAACACCGGAGACATGCTAATGCAAAATTTTTTTCATTATTTTTACGAACAGGGTAGTATAGCATTTTTATCTAACCTTTATAATGAACATTTTTATAATCAAATTGATGAAACCTATTTCTGCCACTGCTTCTACAATATTATTGTAGATGCTAGAATCAGTTGAAGCCTTAGGTAGTTCGATACTCAAGTAAAATACTTTTGACTGCACACAATGGGTTATGCAGCACCAAGTGAGACTTGATTTGTATTTTAAATATAAAAACAGTAGAAATTTCTAAGCCACAGTCTCTGCGGGAAGATAAACAGAGGCGACGCGACGGCTCTACAGTAGGACCAAATGGGCTCTTGGTGGCTGTCTCAAGTGTGGGCTCAGTCTTCCCTCCCAGCAAGCATAATTATTAGAAGTGATACACTACAGGGAACCACGCCACATCAGCCACTTATGCTAGCGCAAGCTTCCTGAAAAGAAATACCGACCTCAGAGCAAACATCTGAATATCGGTACTAATTCAGAAGGAGCCTGTACGTCAGCAATTTCAGCCTGCCAACTCTTGAAGCAATCAATGGACTGCTGGCTGATGTGGACTATATCTGTGCTCAGGGATCGTGGTGGTCGTAACCACCCCAAAGGGTTAACATGATATTTTGTTTGCACAATTACCTCTACTTTATTAAAATTAATTTAATGCACATAAGATTTACATAGGTTTAGTGAGTCATTTTAGTCTTAAAGTGCGTTCTCAAATTGCATGGGCCTTGATCCAGTCTACAAAGTAGGACACTTGGGTGTAGACTCCAGGGTATCCTTCTTCGGCACAACTATGTCCCCAGGACACAATACCGCACAAGTAGCCTTGGCAGGTCATGGGTCCACCAGAGTCTCCCTGGCAGGAATCTTTGCCTTTTTCACCAGCGCACATCATAGAGTCGGCGACATGGTGCTTCCCATCTGCGTAGTCCTTTCGGCAGTCGTCATCGCTCACGATGGGGACCGTCACCTTTAGAAGAACGTCGCTCAAATCCCCTCCAGGCTTAACAGTTCCCCAACCAGAAACTACGCCGTCACCAGAGAACTCCTGCATCTGCTCCGGCAGCTTGACACCGCTGACGTAGTCGTTGAACTCAAGGGGAGGATCGACAAACGCGAGGGCAATGTCGTTCTCCATACTTGTGTGATTAAACGCTTCGTGTATGACGATGCGCTTAACCGTTCGTAGCTGCTCTGTGCCGTCATCGTTCTCCACACTGTGTTGTCCGGCAGTAATCTGCAAGAAAATATGAAAATTTCATCTCTTTAGACTCTTAGCATAAATTGCCCTGGCATATAAGCCGGTACTAATAATTTTATTTATTACGTCCGCCAAGGAGGTTATGGTTTTGTCGTATTTGTACGTTTCTTTCTCTGTTTCTTTGTCTGTCACCAAGATAACACAAAAAGTTATGGACGGATCTTTACGAAATTTGCAGGGTTTGTTAGGCATGTTAATTAGGAGTAACAGACGATTAAATTTGAGTGAATATCTGTTCATCCGTTTGTTTGGCTTTTTTTTCTGGCTGCAATAACTAAAAAAGTTATAGACGGATTGTATATTAAATTTAGGTGACTTGTCATGTAGGTTACTACAAAGAGTAAATGACCAAAATTTTGGAATGATCTGTTTGTACACTTGCTATCACCCGCGAACGAAGTGAGAGAGGTGATAATGTTTTTGTTGAAGATTTAATTTAATATGTATTTTAATACATATTTGTATGTCTGTCCACCCAATAAGTGGTCGAAGGAGTTGAGCAATTTTCATTATTTATTGTAGAGAGTTTGGGGCGTTGACCTAGATGTGACCCATGCAAAAAAACAAAATAAATAAGCCTAGCTGGCCATAAAAAATGACGGCATTGAATTTTCTCTACCGCAACGAACTTCCCTCCACCGCGGCAGATCGTCTGGATAACTTAGCGTTTTACTTTTTTTCTATGTTATTATTGAAGAGCAAATCCATGGAAGGAATGCGGCTGTGCCCAAGCCTCTTTCATCGAAAATGACTTCGTTGAATTTGCCCCCTATCGCGGGTGAAGGTCTTACGCCACCGATGCGTTTCTAGTTTGTCTTTGTGTCTGCTTTTCTTCCAGTCTGCAAAACAACTCAAAAAGCTATGAACGGATCTTGATGAAATTCACAGGAATTGTTAGCAATGTTAAAAAACAAAAAGGATTAAACATTGGTTGTCTTGTTCTTCGTGTGTTCGACTGATGTGTGTCAAAATCTTCGTTACCAGCATAACTCGCAAAATTATCAATTGACCTTCAAGACATATACAGAAAGTTTCATTACGGTCCAAAGGCACAAATTATTCTATTTTGTGGTGATGCAAAAAAAATACCGTTTCTGAAAAGTTTAAATTTTTTGTTCGTTGCCTTGCTTGGCGGAGGTATGCGCTCTTTAGAGTGCTATAGTTTGTACTATATCTTTAGCAATAGCTGAATACAGAACAAAAACCAGAACGTCTCCGTGGCGTATGACCTTCACCTGCGGTGGGAGCAAATTTCATCGCCGTCATTTTTTATAACCAGCTAATCCTAATTTTCTGACATGGATCACATCTAAGGCAGCTTACCAGACCCCATGCTAAAAATCATGAACATTGCTCAACTCCTTCTACTTGTTTTTGTCTGTAGAGCAGACTTCATTGCCGTCATTTTTTATGGCCAGCTAATCCTTTATTTTTTTTTCTTTTTTACATGGGTGGCATTGAGCACAACCCACCAGATTCCCTGCAAAAAAATCTTGAACATAGCTCAACTCCTTCTATCTCTGTTTGGGTGAAGAACAAATTTCATCGCCGTCAGATTTCATGGCCAGCTATTCCCAATTTTTTGGCATGGGTCACATCGAGGGCTACGCCTCAAACTCCATGCAAAAAAATAATGAAGATTGCTCAACTCCTTCGACGACTTATTGGGTGGAGAGAGAAATATATCTACAAATATATGTACTTATGCTTAAATCTTCAACGAAAACATTGTTACCTCTCTCACTTTGTTCGTGGTCGATAATTAGACTCCACAGCATTTTGAATCCTCTCTCATGGGATGGATACTTACTTAAATAAGTGCTGCATTCGCACTGAGAAAGTTACGCTCTGGCTCCCTGTCAAGTTAATGAATTCCTGCATTACTCGAATTTCGTGTCATCGTTTCTAGCAATTACACTCCACTCCAATGTAGTCTAACATCAGAGTCTGATATTATTTCTTTATTGTAGGGTGAAGCGCAATAGAAGCGAAGATGTTTATGCAACCCTGTTAACATCTAACTGTGTTCCCGACCCAATGGCAGTGTCTTCGTAGCTCAGTCCCCGTGAGTCTAGTCAGAAATAAAGATAAAGTCAGTAACCATTAGCGGTTAGTAATGCAGATAGATTATTTATTGCTATGCCTTTAAAGAACGCAATGCTGCAGTCAACCGCGAGATTTTCAAGGCAAGGGCAAAGTCATCTTCGATTGCACCCTCAGCTGGGAAGCCCATACACACTGACCTGTGCTGTGACTGTATGCCCACTGGTCCCAGATCAGGAGCAAGTGCGGCTGCAGTCGACCACGGGTCACCAAGAACTATGACGCCAATTTGACGGAAGGTTCAAATAACTCGTGCCCCCCATCTTCCTTCATCTCTGAGGATATCAACTTCTGCCACGGCGCTCTGCACGCACAAATGCTGAGTCATCACACCTAGATCAGTAAAGAACTCGCATGCCTGGGTTGGTCTCAAACCAGCGATACGAGGAGTTAGAGCTACGAACGTCAGCATGCTGCTACCGTGACGGCAGAGCTGGAAGGTTCATAAGACAACTGCGAGATTGTGGCTGTACCCATTTCTGGTTTGGTCATTGTCCTCGCAGTGAAGTTTGAATGCTAGAAATGATGACGCCGCAACCGAGTAATGCAAGAATTCATTAAACCGACGGGGAGTCAAAGCGCGACATTCAGAGTGCAAACGAAGGGCTTTAGTATCCATCCCGTGTGAGAGGATATGCGGTGGATTGTAGCTTCCGTTCTATATTCATCTATCGCTATAGATGTCGTATAAATTTGAGAATCGTGGCATGTTTTCATATTGATCGGAGTTTGGTTATTGTCATCGCCAGTGAGGCGGTAAGCGGCGCATGCCCCGTTAACGAATGTGTACAAGAAAATTACTTACAGATATTCAGTATTGCCATCTTTACCGTTATTTTGTGGTTGTTATCATCAATAGCGTTAGGTTGACATGCATTGTTATCGAATCGAGAAACTTACATGAGTATTTATAGGATTATCATAGTCATTGTCATAGACACAGTGGGCAGCTGTGATCATGACGGTGGGGCTGTAGATGGTAGCGCCGCATAAAATTTTTAGAAAACCGAATTCTGTTCCCTGGAAGTAGAGCTGGTAGGGGATCTCGCCGGGTGCCACCTCGGTGCCCCCAACGATCTTCGTATGACCTCTCCTGAAGCTGGGGATCTTGGAAGGAGCCGCTGCAAAACAACAAAATTACTAATTCAGTAGTTGTATTTTATTGACCAACTGTTCGTTAATATTTCGAGTAATATTATTATTCAGCACTAGACGTCCCTGGGAGCCGACAAATTCATTACTCTTAAATTCATCGAGTAGTAAATTTGTTAAATAAATGGGAAATTCATTGAATGATCAGTTTATGAAGAAGCAAACTTACAAAATGGCAAATTCATGCAATTGTTAATTCATCGACTTGTTTATTCATCAAATGGTTCGTATTTCAAATGGTAAATTCAAGGAATGGTTAATTTGTCGCTTAGTACGTACACATAGCGTTGAGTATAACGACATCAATAGAGAGAAGGGTAGCAGTCCGCCTAATTACATGCTTGTCAACTCGCGTGGGATCATCGCTACTTAAAACAGAAATGGTCTTCGACAGTTGCGACTCATCCATTCATATAAGCAAATACTAACATGTACAAAAAAGAATGGTCTACCATTGCTGTGTCATATAACTACTAGGTACATCAGCGCTTCAAGAAAGTAATGAGACATTCAAGTTAATCATGACCGCCAAAGTCGTGAAAACTATAATAGGATCAAAAAGTATAGAAATTCTCGACGTATTGAAGTAAGTTAGGGAGCAAGAATAATTATAATGAAAACTCCACTAGGTGTGCATTACTATACGCGTTGCAATGAAAATCGGTTTGGAAAAATAACTCATAAATGAGTGACGAACTCGCAGGAGCTAGTACCGCGAACAATATGTTAATACAAAATAGTCACTATATAATGTTTACGCAAAATTGTCACTATAAGTGTATGTTCGTCGAAGCCAAACGATGAATCTACCATTCGTTGAATTAAGCATTAGATGATTTTATCATTCCATTCCGAAAACCTTAGATCGTTGGATCAGTTTAGTTTCAGAAATGCAAATTTTATTACATTTTCCACCCCGTCTCGCAATCGTAATTATGATCTGGTTGATGGTAATTGTAGTCCGCAATGTGATTATACAGTTCGTTCCATCACAGCGTGTGCAAGCAAAATTAGAAACTAACAAATGTTAGACGTAAGCTAATAAATTTGTAAATTACATTTTAGCATTGTATCCATTACATGGTAATACCCTAGATACCATTCGCTATTGGTTTCAGGGAGCGTAGTGCATAATGGGAAGACATATAAGGTGGGCATTACACTCACTTGACCTGTTACGCTATTCCAGTTTTTGATACTGAGGTCTCACTGTAAAAGACTAATACATAACCATTCAATTACGTTGTCTGATTGGCCATTTCTTTTTCACTCTCAGTTTTCTCTACAAAAGACGGACATTATTATTACAGAAGACAATTATTGGTGTTTAAATCAGTTATGCAAGGTCGGCCCTCTTGTACATTAATGCTGGGGCCAACCACACTCAACGTGATGCGAGGATGGGCGACTTGCACGCCGTCCATGCTACATACAGTAACTATGCTATCGAGTTTATATATGTATCGAATCAACAATTCGACATGTGAGTCATGCGTTCTCTCCAAGGAGCTTCTATAGAGAGGAGGGAGCCAAGAGCCTCGTCCGTGAAACTCACGAGTCGCTTCTGGCAGCAGCCAGTCGCGTATACACCAATCGCATATCAGTAAAGAATCGCTAATGGCTGTCAGCCAGTCGCGATAGCATCAATCGTATATCAGTAACTCGGTTTGTCTGCTGCTCCCCCGTGAAAATCACTACTCCCCCATCACTTCCACCAATGAGATTCATGAACGCGTCTCACAGCTGGTTGACTCACTGGCGAATCTGTGAATGGGCCGCAGGGCTCCCTACTCCTCTATTGAAACTCCTTGCTTCTCTCATCAAGTACGGCGAACGAATTCATGAGTGTCGTTGGTCATAGTATTCCGTCTACGCTGCCTCAACAAACCGACAATTTGAGCAACCGTACGGCCTGAATGTAAGAAGCAATAATTATCAAAAAACTTGAATATGCAAACATGATCTCGCAAAATAGAATGTAGCAGCATGCCTCCGTTGTGAGCTCTAACACCTTGTATCGCTCGCACTTTCGATGCCCAGCCAGGCACGCGAGCTCATTGGAGATCTTTGTGTGCTGACTCGGCAGTTGTGTGTGCATGCACGGCGTCGTGGCGGAACTGCCTGTCTCAGAGATGAGGGGGCGGGGGTCTCGGGTCATTTGTTCCTAGTATCAAAATTGGCGCCATAGTTCTTGGTGACCCGAGGTCGACTGCAACTACACTTACTCATCTGGGGCCAGTGGGCCTATACCCGCAGCACAAACCAGTGGATCTGGGTTTCCCAGGTGAGGGTGTCGTCTAAGTTGCCTGTACCTTTATCTTCTACGTGAGAACTTTAATTTTCTAGCTGTTGCTCTCATGAATCTAATGCGATTTCTGCATACGTGCTTGTGTGAGAGGCCTATTATGTCGAGGTTTACGTTACAATGATGTAGTAAGAGTGAAGCGATTTGCTTTGTATAGTGAGTACATATCAGAAAAGAAGTATTGAAGCAAACAAGAGAGAACGATTGAAATACGGAAATTTTGTCTCAATGTTCAGTTACTGATTGAAGAAAGCAGAAAGCATTCATTGTGCAATAAACCAAGGAATGTTGTCAAATGGTAACTCAACCGCCACAGCTGTAATACTTTTTAGTAACGCGCGGGGTGCGTCATTTGAAATAAATTCACCATGTTCCAATCATGCAGGCTATGGTTTGTGTACCCTTGGTAATCATATATATTCTCCGACCTTGATGGTCCCTGTGGTCTATGAAACACTGATAACAAAAAAAATTGTTCATCATATGCGGCGAGTGGCAGTCAATGTATTAAGTTTATTAATGCTGGGCACCGCACTTAATAGGGAGCGTATGCTCAATTTGAATTTTTTTATTGTTTTGCCCATCTAAAAATATGTTAAAACATCAATGTCTCCCTTTATGGTTAGGCATGATTATGTCACTTTAACCTATTACGTCTTCAATAAAAAATTAGCACTGACCATTCATTAATGTAAATTTAGAGGGCGACTGTGAGTTTTTCCCTATGTTGGCTACCTCAAGGTCCTGCGCCCCTAATATATATAGGTACTTCTTCCAGATGACCGGAAAAAGAAATGAGTTTTTTTATTATCACCCGCAAACGACGTGAGAGAGGTAATAGTGTTTTCGTTGAAGATTTATCTGTATGTATATTTGTATATATATATTTTTTTGTTCGCCCAAAAAGTGTTCGAAGAAGTTGAACAACCTTCAATAAATATATTTTTCGTAATGAGTTTGATGGGTTGAGCTAGATGTGACCCATACCAAAAACTAGGCCTAACTGGCCATAAAATACGACAGTGTTAAATTTTCTCCACCGCGGCGAATTTTCCTCCACCGCGGCAGATCGTCTTAAACCACGAGGTTTTCTCTTTTTTTTCTACGTCATTATTGAAGAAGGAGTTATTATCTTCACAAACTTTATGCCTCCGTTTCCCACGGGTGATGGTCTAACGCCACGAGGTGTTCTTGTTATCCCTTCATTTTTCGAGATCCGTCATTTTTAGAAAACTTTTGAACAGGATTTGATAGTTATCTCTGGTGTACTAACTGCAGCAATTTATGCACCATTATTTAAATGCCCCATCGTATTTTACGAAAGACGTGAAAATCACAGTCATTTTGGTCTCTGTAAAAATTAGGTCGGTAATGTCATGTCAAAAACAATTGTAGTAAATGTAAAAAGGTACAACTTGAAGATGTTCTTCGATTCGTAGAAACGCTATTAAAATTATTTTAAATTGGATCCGTACGTTTTATCGGAAATGGGTCTCAATTTAAGGATAGAACACTTAGTCTACTTTCCGGGAAAATATTGCGGAAATGCTGCAGAAAAGTCTAGCAAAAATTTGTGGATTTTTCTCTACACTACAGTTTACAAAGGTATTTCAGCACATATGATATCTGAGCATATCTAACACTTATGTAATAAAAACAAGAGCAGGTGCTTTTGAAAACATTACTATCCATTACTTTTAGCAAAGCTTACCGAGGGCGGAAACAACCAGGAGGCACAGAATCAAAGTCTTCATGGTGCTGCACTGAGGTGAGATGTGACAGCCCAGGCCTGCCTCCAGTTTATATCCTCGAACGTCGTGAGAAAATTTGCCAGGTGATAAAAAGTCCGTCTGATAAATGCCTGGATGCCCTCTTTCGTCCGACGGGGTTTCCGCACTTAGAAAGTGATGCCTCGCCGTGTAAGGACTACATTTTACAATATATACAGTATATGCATTGGTGCCTTGTGCCAAAGTGAAGCATCTTGAGACCTTTCGGATTAGGTTCTGGTGACGTCATTCACTTCACCTCACGTCTATACCTGGAGTCGCTACGATGAATCTGTCCGAAAATCCAGACAAGTCAAATCCATTGAGCTTAGCTTAACTTCACTCTGCTGGGTCGAGCAAGTGTATGGTAAGTTTAGAATTTCCAAAATCGCAGCAGCAATTATATCGGGCTGGTAACTAGTTAACTGTTGTGTATTTACTTACGTCTAAATAAAATGTTGTGAAGCGAATACTGCTATTTTGGTGGCTTCTGTCAACTGTCAAATGAACGTGTGCTCTCAAGCGAATATTCGAATATATTTTTGTATCCCTAACACAACTGAGTGTAAGGAGATTCTGAAATCTTAACCATCACGTATATTGGGATAATACGAGTCACCAACAAAGTTTTGAATGTCTCTTGAAATTGGGAGTTCATACGACTTCAAAGAGCAGTGCTGATTAGCAAATGAAAATTCACAGCTTCCAGCTATTGGACATCAATTATGGTGGTACTTGTACTAGATATAAGTATTTAGTTTGAGCGCTAGTGATTTAAACGGACACAGCTATCGGAAGATGAAAACACTTTCATTTGACGGTCGTGTGAGCCCACGTTTATAGTCTCATAACACTTTCTTTTCTTGCGTCTCATTCTGTAGTTTTTGGGAACTTCCAAAAGCTTTGTTTCAGTAAGACCTCAAAGTTAATATTCAGTTGGTGCTTCTTTTCTGCAAGTGAAGCTTGACTGTACGAGCGCAGTTATCAGATGCAATAATGAAGAATCAAATACTGTACGTATTCTAAAACTACCAGTGAAACTGCACGAATATTTGTAAATTCATTGAGCCACGGGGAATTTTTCAATCTTTACTCTGTGTATTTACAGGCTAATAGTAGTGAGTAAAGCCATGAGATGCTTGCTCGTGGCCTTTGACCTCTGGGATCTGCCTGCTTCCGGTTTCCCAGGCCCCGCCCACTTTCGGTTCGCGCCCCCCTAACCCCCGCTACACCGAAAGGGCATTGGCCGTCCTAAACCGGAAGGTCAAGGTCACGCGCAAGATCGCGAGGGTGAAAGGTCACGAGCAAGCATCTCATGGCTTTACTCTCTACTGCCAATACTGATAATTTGTTGGTATTTTATCAGGAATTTTGAGTGCAAATCCAAGGACATAATCATTCCTTTATACAAAGCGCTTGTTCGCCGCGTTCAAAATTTACTATTCAATTCTAGCTGGTCACTACTTAAGTGTAGCGATACCGATAAAAGAGAAAGAATCTAACAGAGAGCTACAAAATTGATACCTCAGCTGCGAAACATGCCTTACGAATGTCGCCTGCAGGAAGTCGAACTCATACCTCTCGAGCAAAAACGACTCAGATATATTCAAATACTTGAACGGCTTCACCGACGCGCCTACCATGAGACTTTATGACAGAGAAGTCGTTCACCATCTCCGATGCAGCGACCAAAAACTTAGAAGGATAGATCGAAGAACTTCTCCAAGCCAGCAGTTAATCTCGTATATCATAGCGAGAATTTGGAATAGATTTTCCTTCGAAGTCATCAGTGCAGGGACCATCAACGCTTTTAAATAGTGTTCTTATGATCATCAGGAGCAACATCCTATTATAACTGTTAAAAGACTATAAACTTGGGCTCACACGACAGTCAAACGAAAGTGCTTTCATCGTCCGAATGCGTAGCTGTGTCCGTTTAACCCATTTACGTTCAAACTAAATCTTGATGTTTCATTCAAATAGCACCATCAGAAATATCCGTAAACTGGAGGCTGTTTGTTTTAATGGGCTGATCACTCTTTCAAGTCTAATTAACTCCCAATTTCAAGTCTAATTAACTCCAAAATTCAGGTCTAATTAACTCCCAATTCCAAGTCTAATTAACTCCTAATTTCAAGTCTAATTGACTCCCAATTTCATGGCTAATTAACTTCCAATTTCAAGTTTAAATAACTCCCTATTTTAAGTCTAATTAATTCCCAATTTCAAGTCAAGTTAACTCCCAATTTCAAGTCTAATTAACTACCAATTTAAAGAAGCATTCAGAATTTTGTTCCTGGCACTTATTCTCTGAATTTACATGCATGTTTATATTTCGGTATCTCCCTGAACTCAGTTGTGTTCAAGGACACAAAAATATATTCGAATATTCGCTTGAGAGAACATGTTCACTTAACAGTTGAGAGAAGCCGCCAATTTAGCAGTATGTTCGCTTCACGATATTTTTTTAGACGTAATTTAAATACACAACAGGTTGTTAACGAGATATCACCATTGCTAGGATTTCGAAAATTCTATAATCACCATAGATTGACTCGAAGCAGTGGCGTGAAGTTAAGCTTAGCCCAATAGATTTGACTTCTGCAGAATTTCGGACTCGGGGCAGTGAATATAGCGTCACCTGGACCTCTTCTGAAGGGTCTCTATATAACTCTAGCAAGGTTAAGTACCACTGCATTTACTGTACAAGGCAATTAGATAAGATTAGATAGGTGGCGGTAGACGAGCCAATAGTCCCATTCCCAAAGAGACACCGGAACTTAGGTCCCGGCCCACTATGAGCTATTGCCATTATGTCAGCATTATATATCGGACTGGAGAAAAGAGAAAAAAGAGAAGAAAAGGTGGAAGCATCCTAGCCAAAGAAACGATCATGAATGCACGCAAGCACGATCAAGAGCCCCTGATTTGCGGAGCTTAGAGATGGCAAGCTGTGTAGTTGGAGCGGTAGTGAGAAGAAAACGGATTAAGTTGGCCTAGGAGTTTGCGATTGCTGTAGGAGGAGTTCTTAGCTGTGGAGGATGTCTCTCCCCATGTAGGTCAAGACAATTTTTGAACGCGTTGACTGACTCGAGATCTGCACTCACAACGTCAGAAGGGAGTCTATTCCAAATGCTGACTATGAAATACGGAAAGAACTGCTGACTTAATGTCGTTCTTCGAGCTTTATGCTTGAGTTTTTGACCGTTGCTTCGAAAGCGATCTTGGAGGTTTCTATCAAAGAGTTTCGTTGTAGGCACGTCGTTACAGCCTAACGTCGAGGCCAAACGACGAGGCGTCACTTTTTAGTTCCGGAAACCCCGTCAGATGCAGTGAGCATCCAAGTATTTATCAGGCGGATTTTTTATCATCTGGCAATTTTTCTCACGACGTTCGAGGATATAAACTGGAGTCAGGCCGGGGCTGTCACATCTCACCTCAGTGCAGCACCATGAAGACTTTGATTCTGTGCCTCCTGGCTACTTCCGCCTTCGGTAAGCTTTGCTAAAAGTAGTAGATAGTAATGTTTTCAACAGTCGTGTTCAACAGCACCTGTTCTTGTTTTCATTAATAAATGTTACATTTGTCCACTGTTCTGGCACCATGTGGTAAAATACCTCTGCAAACTACAATGTGAAATAAAATTCATGAAGTTTTGCTAAATTTTAGGCCTTATTCATCTTTGCACGGTTTTCCCGAAACAATTAAGGAGTTTTAAGCAATACAGTGATATCGTGAAATTGAAGACCATTTCTTATAGAAACGTACGGATCCACTTTTTATTAATTTCTAAAAGTTGGCCTACAAATCAAGAAACTACTTTAAAGTTCACCTTTTTATACTTAACTACCATTTTTTTTGGCGCGACGTTAGTGCCCTTATTATTTACAGAGACCAAAATGACTGTAAGTGTTGCATCAACAATACGATATGATGAGGTGTTTAAAAAATTGTACATGCATTAATTGTTGTAGTTAGCACACCAGAGTTGATAATTAAACTTTGTTCTAAAATATTCAAATAGTGACGGATCTCAGGAATTTCTCGTGCCAGCGTCAATACATGAGAAAAAAAATTAAATTCATCTATTTTTTCATCTGGATGAACATCTTAGGGGCGACGCACCATGAGGTATTCGTTATATTGCTAACAAACATAGGAAAAAATTTACAGTTGCCCTCTCAATTTACACTGATGAATAGTTCGTGCTCACCCTTCATTAAAAATGATATAGGTATAGCTGATATAATTATGCACAGAGACAGACATATGGGTTTACCATTTTTTCAGGTTGGGTAAATAATAAACAAATTTAGAATTAGAACAGACGCATCATAATTGAAAATACGGTCCGCATCATTATCACACTTACCATTTTGTCGGCGACTGGGCTGTATATGATAGATAACCATGGCTGTGTTTCGTAGACCACATTAATTTATAGAAGTAACAGCTAAAAACTCAAAGTTCACGAATAGAAAAATGAGTTACATTCCATCTCCCGAGATCATGTTTGCATATTCACATTTTTGGATAAATATTGATTCACACGCTTAGACCATGCGTTTGCTCAAGTTGTCGCCCTGTTAAGATAGTATTGGGGGTGCAAAAGCCGGTGCCACACATGCATTCGTTTGCCCAACTCGGTGCAAGCATCAAGAAGCGTTGCGAGTAAACTTTTCCCTTAAACTGGCTGAGTGGCTTATCCAATCGGAGAGCGGCATTGCCTCCCGCAGCCTATATAGGAAGGAGTCCTGAACTCAAAAATTTTTATAGCCATGAACCATCGACGAAATTCCGAGCGGATGGAAGTATGTAAAGGAAACTTGTATCCTGTATACCATCTGATGATGAAAGTAACATGGTGAGCCCTTGGATATAATTCTTCAGACACGATTGTCTTTGTAAAAGTATTGAAGAACTGCCTGTCTGTATCTTCCTTAATTATATGTGCTGACCACTGCCACTTCAGCCACTTTAAGAACTCCAAACGCCAGCTTCGATCACGTGACAAAGCCATGTGTTTACTCGCCCAGGGAATGTTTGGGCTTGCTCCTCCCATTAGAAGCTCTTTGGCAAGAATGCATCAGTCGCAAGTTGTTTCAATACATATTTAAAATCGGTAGCGTAGATACGGTAGCATGAACAGCGTGCCAGCTGCACGTACTCTTTACCATGTTGAATGCGTGTGATCCCAGTGTTAAATGGACAGAAGTGCTGTCCTTGGCACAACTAATTTAAAAAAAAACAATTTTTGAAAGAATGGCACCATTTATACCGTACGGAAGCATTTACAACGGGTAGTATATATAGGGGACATGTTCAGCTAGTACGTTATATCCTAACGGAATAATTAGCTGTCTCAGAAGCTAATGTTTCAAAATAGCTGGTAGCTAGACCAAAATTCTGCTACGGATCAACTAGCTTCATCACACTACAATCTATTGCAGCTGTTAACGAAGGGGCTGCCGTAAGCGAATAGTAGCTGGGTGTATAAAACTAGAATATTTGTTGAAATAGCGGACATCCAGGTTCCATATATTCGAAAGGTTTATAAAGCGTTTCAACTGGATTTTAATATATATTTGGCCAAGCTTTCGACAGTCTAAACGAAAGTTGTTTCTAAAATTTTATGAATAAAACATCCCATGAAATTATAGGCTGATAAATTTACTACTTGACGAATTTACCATTCAATGAATTTCCAATTTATTGAATTAAAAATTCAAAGAATTTACCAGCAACAGTTTATCGGCTCCCAGAGTCATTTAGTGCTTAACATAAGTATTACACAAAATATTAATGGATAGTTGGTCAATAAAATATAATTACTGAATCAGTGAATTAACCAACGACTCTTTTTTTTCGCAGCGGCTCCTTCCGAAATCCCCAGCTTCACTAGGGATCATATGAAGATCGTTGGGGGCACCGATGTGGTACATGGCGAGAGACCCTACCAGCTCTACTTCCTGGGAACAAAATACAATATTTCATCAAATATATGCAGCGCTATCATCTACAGCCCCACCACTATGATCACGGCTGGTCACTGTGTCTATACCAATGACTATGAAAATCCTATAAAGACCGAGGTAATTTTCTCAATTCGATAACAATGCATGTCATCCCAACCCTATCAATGATGATTACCACAAAACAACGGTGACGGCGGCAATACTGAATATCTCTAAGTACGGTAATTTTCTTGTATTCAATAACGGCGCATGCGCCGCCCATCGTCTCACTGACGATGACTATAATCTAACTCCAATCACCAAAGGCAGAAAGTCTCAAAGATCTACAGAACTTTATTTATAAGCCGAGCGTTACGATCACCCTACATGAAGCTACGAAAAGAATACATATCTGATTGTGACACAGAATACCTTGCAAATAAGGTAGGTAAAACTCATACTAGCACGTATACAAGAAGACACGTCTGTTGCAGAATGTTATACTTCCCTTCTAATAGGCAAATCTAATCAGATGCATACTTAGATTGACCTCTTTAAGGGTAAATTTAATCTTACCATGGTAAATTTAATCAGATCAAATATGTCATTCACTTGACTGCTTTATTATGTAAATAAGGCATGCTTCTCAAATTTATAGATACTACATCTACAACGATAGATGAAGGCAAAACAGAAACTAGAATCCACAGCATTGCATATCTTCTCACACTGGATGGATATTAAAGCCCTTCGTTTGCACTCTGACCGTCATGTTTTGAATCCCGGTCGGGTAAATGAATCATTGCATTACTCGGGTGCGGCTTCATCATTTCTAGCATTCGCCCTCCGCTGGCAATTGTCATTTGAATCTGATGCTACAACCTCGCGGTTAACTGCAGCAGTTTCTTCCTTCATGGCTTAGCGAGCATCTACCTGCATCACGAACCAGTAGTGGTTGTTGACTTTACCTTCGTTTTGAATAAGACTTAGAGGCACTGAGCTACGGAGACACTGCGCTTGGGTCGGAATCACAGTTAGATGCTAACAGTGTTGTCCAGACATCCTCGCTTTTGCTTTGCTTAACCGGTCTGTAAAAAACAAATTTCAGGACTTGGGGTCTGACTTCATTGGAATGAAGTGGAGCGTGAATGCTAGATGAAGCAAGAATATATTAANTGCCCTTGGGTCGGAAACACAGTTAGATGCTAACAGTGTTGTCCAGACATCCTCGCTTTTGCTTTGCTTAACCGGTCTGTAAAAAACAAATTTCAGGACTTGGGGTCTGACTTCATTGGAATGAAGTGGAGCGTGAATGCTAGAAACGATGACGCCGTAATTCGAGTGATGCAAGAATACATTAATTTGACAGGGACTCAAAACGAAACTTTCAGAGTGCAGATATTTAAGTACCCATCCAATGTGGGGGACGCGCTATGCTGTGAAGTCTATTTGCCATTCAGTATTCAGCTGTTGCTGTATATGTAGTATAAACATCAGCACTCTAAGAGCGCGTTTTTCCGCCAAGCAAGGTAACGTTAATGAGAAATTCAAACTGGTTCTGAAACCATAATTTCTTTTGTATCAGTACCAAAATCTGTTCATTTGTGCCTTTTGACAGGAAAAAAGCTTCTGTAATTTTCTTGAAGATCCTTTCATAATTTTTCGATTT
This sequence comes from Parhyale hawaiensis, assembly GCA_001587735.2. Taxonomy (NCBI): domain Eukaryota; kingdom Metazoa; phylum Arthropoda; class Malacostraca; order Amphipoda; family Hyalidae; genus Parhyale; species Parhyale hawaiensis. The sequence goes on from LQNS02278165.1 coordinate 121,650, forward strand.
AGGCTGCCAACAAACATTCTGACAAACATTAGTCAAAAACAGAAATACAGGGCAACCGATTATCAGCTATATTTAATCATTAATGTCTTTCAACATAACTAACAATCTTGTTTATTTCATATGTAAACGTTTATAGCATTGTGAGGGATTTTGCAGACAGACAGAAAATTAAACACTGAGACAAACAAGCGAACAAACAAATCATGGGAAAATTTGTGTATATACTCTTCGTACGTAGTATAAGTATCGGAGAAGTCTCATAAATTCCATATGAAATACTTCTATAACTTTTCGAGTTATGGCACCAAGAAGAAGAAAGACCAACTAACTGATGAACGGATCTTCACCAAAAGTTAATCATCTGTTACTCCTAACATGCCCAACGAACTCTTCAAATTTTGTAAAGATCCGTTCATATTTTTTCAGTTATCTTGGTGAAAGATAAACCCGACCAAAACATAACCTCAGTGGCGGAGGTATGTAGAGGAATATACCGTGTTTACATATAAAGCAATTCAGATACATGATGTTCTTTGACCCTCTTCTTGTAGCTGGCAATTGGAAAAAATCTAATAAATTCTTGCGCAAGGTTGTAATTCTTCATCGGCTGGTATCCATACATCGTCAGCATATGACAAAGAAACATTGATAAAACGTCGGAATGTCATGCCTCTGACAGGAGTACAAAGTCAATCTCAGTGCCGTCACCACTGACGAGAATGAAACAAAAATAAATACAATTAGAAGTACCTGCTTAAAATGCGGGGCAGTTTATGCTAGGGTCCATTTAATATCGGCAGGGCTATATTACATGTATTGCAGAGATACAACTTTTATTGTTTTCTTGCAGATCATTGCCGGAAAATACTATCGGGATGGCGATATCGGTACAGAGCAGATCAGAGACGTTGTGCGCATCATTCTACACGAAGGGTATAATGAAAAAACGTCGGAGAACGACATTGCCCTCCTGTTTGTCGATCCTCCACTTGAGTTCAACGACTACGTCAGCGGTGTCAAGCTGCCGGAGCCGATGCAGGAGTTCTCTGGTGACGGCGTAGTTTCTGGTTGGGGATTTCTCGGGCCTGAAGAGTATATGAGTGATGTTCTTCAAAAGGTGACACTCCCCATCGTGAGCGATGATGTCTGCCGAAAGGACTACGAAGGTGGGGTGTTCCCAGTCCCGGACTCCGCGATTTGCGCTGGTGAAGAAGGCAAGGATACGTGCTTTGGAGATTCTGGTGGACCCATGACCTGCCAAGGCTACCTCTGCGGTATTGTGTCCTGGGGACATAGTTGTGCCGCCCTAGCAGGATATCCTTCAGTCTTAACCCAAGTGTCCTACTATGTAGACTGGATCAAGGCCCATGCAATTTGAGAACGCACTGTACGATTAAGATGACTAACTACACCTACGTAAATTGTAGATGCAATAAAGAAATTTCAATAAAGTGCAAGTGATTGTGTAAGCAAACTTTCATGTTAACCCATTGGGGTGGTTACGACCACCACGATCCCTGACTACCGATGGAGTCCACATCAGCCAGTAGTCCATCGATTGTTCCAAGAGCTGGCTGGCAGAAATAGCTGATGTACTGGCGGCGACTGAGTTCGTACTGATGTTTAGAAATTTACTCTGAGGTCGATATTACTTTGCAGCCAGCTTGCGCTAGCATAAGTGGCTGATGTGGCGTCGTTTGCTGAAGTGGGTCGCTTCTAATAATTATGGTCACTCGGAAGACTGAGCTCGCACTTCAGAAAGCGACCCCGAGCCTCTTTGGTGCCACTGCACGGCCATCACGTAGCCTCCATTTATGTTCCTTCAGAGACTGCACCCTAAAAGTATTTATTGTTATTTTTTACATGAAATACTATTAGAGCTGATGTACACGATAGTCACATTACCTGTAAGCTGTGGGAAAGAGAGCTTAGAAAAGGTGTTCAAATACATTGGAGAACAATTCAAGGAGCACCGNCTATCTTTATCAAGACACAAGTGCGAATTCTTTGCTGGCAGAATAAATTCGTGATTAAATTTAGAGGTCAAACAAATTTACTACGAAAGGTTAGGCGAGATGTAAGGTAGACGGACTGCGTAAAGAAAGACTGGAGTAAGCGACGACGTCAGCTCAGACAGGTTGGATTAAGTTAGAGGCAATACATTTACCAACCATAGAATATCCACGGTTCCCATAAATGACAGCTACCTGAATAGAAGGACATCTGCCCAATAGGAGGTAAACTTCCCCTTAAATTGGAAGGACAACTACCCTCTGGGAAAACAATGACCCCTAGGAGGATAACAACCCCTGGGAAGTTAACAACCCCCAGAAGGGCAACTACCGATTTGCAATAATAAACACGATAAAATTAGCTGTGCAACTAATTACATTAAAATCCAACAACAAGCATACCGGTAAAAGGAAATTTTCCAAACCGTCAAAATAAAGTTAGTAAACCTGAATATTTTCACGGGTCCAGCTAGTATACATCAATTTCATCAGTTCCACAAATACGTTTTCTACAAACCTTAGATAAGGGCGAGAAAAGTGCCTTTAAAGGCCACACTAGTACCAACCTGATATTTCAAGTAGCACCCAACAATAGCGAAGGACTCAATCTATAGCGAACTCGTCAGCGCTATAAAGTGAGGATTGTTTGTATCATAAAATAACTTACGCCCTAGGTAAGTTTAGCCTAATAACGTTTCTTTCGCAGTGTTCCGTCCTATATAGTACAACGTTTCAAACAGTGCACGTTATTTCTTCGAGACACGCAACAGTGAGTTATAATTTCCCCGAGTATCGTGAGCTACAGAGGCTCTAATTTTTATTGTCAGTAAACTTAAAGCAGATTGTGTTTAGTCATCATACAGTTTACAAATCAACCCAAAATGGAAAGCAATCAGTGCTACCAGAAATACAACGGTAGACATCATCTTGTGAGATTTCATCCGGCGTGTGATTTTCAATAGGGCTTTGAAATCTCATTTACAAACTACGCAATCACGAGCGGTCGTGGTAATGAGGCTTTGCTAACTAGCTTCAGCCAACTTAATTACGTTACCTCGCTTACTTTCAACAGGAATTTCAGAGGGGTGAGGACGGGGATGTAGATGTCACAATTATGCGACAGGAGATTCCCTCTCGTTTCACTGTACATTGAAAAAAATTGTAGTCTATACCAATACCTTATATTAAGAAGAATAGTCTTCTTTAGATGTTACTATGTGCGGTTTCCCAAACGTGCTGCTCTAAGTGACCTTCCGCTGGTTTTTATTTCACTGTAATAGCTCATGTTATGGTATTCTGAAAATTAAGTCCGCCGTCATTTATGCTATTAATTTAAAAGTGAACACACGAGTTAAGTTGGTTTAGAATGGCAGAGTCTTCTTGCAAATCCACTATCCGCAATGTATCACAATTTAAAAGACAAGAGTCAGAAGGAAACTGAAACTTGAACGAACGTTGCCTGCTGGTCGTGGAGACACGTGTAGAGCCTCCCTCTGTTGACTGTGCGCTACTTTTTACTGCATGCGTTACAAAGGCTGACAAGGTTACCCAGACAGTCTTATTCACCGGCTTTCTGTTCGTCGGGACGAATTTAAGAGCAGTTGAAGTACCTGGGATATTTTTTTAGTTTACCTTCTGCGATTGAAATCGAGCACCTCACGTAGCACTATAGGATGCACGGAATTTTCAATTCCAGGCTGGTAAATCGCCAATTTGCTTCGACTTTTATTCGCAACCAAGTTACTCTTGGTTGCTATGAGGCATATTTTCTGCGGAACTTCATAAGCACCGAAAACAAACGTTTTCTAGCCATCAACGCACTCCAAATCCTAGAACCTGAGAGTAGCACGTTCTGATTGGGTTCAAGCAGATACAAATCGAGCACTCTGATTGACTCTGGCTAATTTTTTCCAAATGAATGTTTAACTACGTTTTTCACTTCAAAAAAGAGGTACGAGAGCTAAAACGTATACATATTGGAGGAAGAGAGAGAAAAAGCAATTATAGGAGGCTTAATAAATAGCAATTCTGTCCGTTGCAAAATTGTGATGTTCGTTGTAAATGGCGCAGGCAGTATGAGCTAAAGTCTTAATGTTGTTAGTGCCTCACAGTAGAACACATGGGTAACGTGAGTGCTCGGAAATGTGCATTCTATACTGTTGCAAACAGGAGAGGAGTAATGAAACGGGCGAGTAAAATGCGGATCTCTTTTGATTTGAACCTTTTTTTATGACGTTGCCAAACTTTTAAAAGCTAGGTTTTGCTAATCGTATATTAGTTGCTGCCTCTGGGCAAACATAATTCGGTAAGCAAGTATCGTCGGATCTTACAGAGCGTTGGCATCAATCCAGTCCACAAAGTAGGACACTTGGGTGTAGACTCCAGGGTATCCGGCGAGGGCACAGCCACGTCCCCAGGACACAATACCGCAGAGGTAGCCTTGGCAGGTCATAGGTCCACCAGAGTCTCCCTGGCAGGAGTCCTTGCCTTCTTTACCAGCGCAGATCATAGAGTCATAGACCTCGTCCGCGCCATAGCTGTCTCGGCAGTCATCATCGCTAACGATAGGGACTGTCACTTTCTGAAGGGTGTCAGGAGAGCTTCCGCCAGAGCTGAGGGTTCCCCAACCAGAAACGACGGCGTCACCAGTGAACTCTTCCATTGGTGCGGGCAGCGAAACGCCGCTGACGTAGTCGTCAAACACAAGAGGAGAGTCGACAAACAGGAGGGAAATGTCGTTTTCGATGGTGAGGTGGTTGTAGCCTTCGTGCAGGATAATGCGGACCACATCTCTGGCCTGCTCTGTGCCATCATCTTTCGACAGGCTGAATTCTCCAGCAACAATCTGCAGGAGAAGAGTACAGTCTAGCTATTGATAGACTACCCAAATAACCTATTTGAATTATAGTATCAGAATTGGCACTTTCGATGATTACAAAACAACAGACATAAGCGAGTAAAAAATTTAATAGCAGAACAGAAAGGACTGTCAATCCTTGGGTGATTAAAAATTGCAAAGTTTATCATACTGTATATTAAAAAAGCAATACTCTAAGTAAGTTATAACCAGAAACAGTCAAGGCCCACTACTAGTTTTATACAAAAGCACAAATACGCCATTGGATACGGTAAGCTTCAGGATAACTGCGCTTTTTTGATGGTGTAACCTACGAGGAGAACTAGTGAGTTTTATCAATTAGCAAGCATCAGGGCTGAACATTTAAATTTTTACCTACGTATGATTGTGTTTTCATCAAAGGCATTATATCTTCGAGAGTTAACTAAGGTTTTGTTTTATGAAGGATAGGTTTACCTTGAGGTCCTGGGGGTTGTCGTAGTCTTCACCGTAGACGCAGTGACCAGCGCAGATCATGGTGTCAGTGGTGTAGATGGAAGCGCCGCAGAAGGGGAAGTCAAAGCCAAAGGAAGAGTCCTGGAAGCTGAGCTGGTAGGGGATCTCGCCGGGTGTCACCTCGGTGCCACCAACGATCTTCAAATGACCCCTCCTGAAGCGGGGAATCGTAGTGGGGGCCGCTGAAAGAAAAAGAAACTTTCATTTTCTTTAGTGGCTCATTCGTTATGGACTTTTTCTGCTATCTATTGGCTGATTATTATTTTGTTGAGTAGGATGAGTTCCAGTTTGAAAAATGACAGCGGTGAAGTTATGATTACTCCATAGCATTTGTCATGCTGATGGTAGTGAACCTTTAATGAATGATACACTCAGTTCTCCAACTTGAGTTTCACCACCTTGAAACTATCACCTTCACTGATCAATCGTGTATAAAAAATATACTTTCCGGTACGAATGCGACTGCTGCGCGAACCGGAGATATACTTTTTAATTTTGAACCTCTATTAATATTACTTGATATTTATAGGTAATTGACTCGAAACTTGCAACTTGACCCGTACGCGGATGCCTCAAAATTTTTAAGCATTAAAGAGAGTGACGTAATGGCGTGCAGTTTGTTGATTAAACACGGAAACTGTCAAGTTCCGATCATAACATTCATTATTTTCTCATGTTTGATTGTTTAATAAAATTTGTCTTGAAATGGCGTCCGCACCTAATAACGTCTACTTCTGTGAAGAAACACGTAAATTTTTTATCCCTTAACGTACAAACCTAACACATTTCATGGTATATGTTCTTCTTATTGTTTTGGACCAATGTGTATCTGGTTATTTCTAACGTCTTCTATTTGTAATTGTCGTATATTGTTGATTAAGTTCTTGGCGACCTAATGTCTCATGTGACCGTTATTTTATTAATCATTGAAATTTAATACACTCTGAGACGCGGTGTGAAAGTGGAATTGATTTGCTCGTCCAAGTCTAGCTAATCTCACAAAGCTTGTCTCTCCCACTACTTCAGCAAGGAGCGTAGGATTCGCCAACTTGAACCGTTTTGCTGTGTTAGATGCAACGCATCGAAACCAGCGCACCTGCCCGAAGCGCTTCACCCGTCCAGCCTATTGGGCATAATGTTGCCAGGTAGTCGATAACACCGTCATGTTGCCAGGTAGTCGATAAGACCGTCAAATGAAAAATCGTATGTTGTTGGGCTTACCGAGGACGCTAGTTGCGAGGAGGCACAAAATGAAGGTCTTCATGGTGCTGCGGTGAGGTCGAATGATGTGACATTGTTAGTCTGGTTGCGGTTTTTATACCCGACGATCGTGAGAACGATACTCAATGTGTACAAAAGTCCTATCGATATCTGCAAGAGTCGCTCTTGCGTTCGTTGGGAATTACGTTGCTGGTGAGGGCTAACGTCCCGTGTGCGTAACCGGTTCCATAGTCGGCCGTAAAACACTATCCTACCGCTGCAACGCAGGATTGAATTTTTGTCCGTTTCAAGGGTGATTTTGCTATTAACGGCGGAGTTTCGACCCAAACCAATGAACCGAATATTCAAGATAGACGTTTTCCTCAATGTAATGCTCTTTAGAAAAACTTTTTTCAATCCAAATCGGCAAATGGAATACACCTAACGGGATCAATAATTGAAGATTCTTCCTCGAGCTGTATGGAGAAGAGGACATTCAATTGCTTGGAGTTGGGAGGAAAGATCTCCCACAATTAGTCGAAAGAAATTTAGGTAAGGTTAGGTTTAGGAAAATTAGGCTTCATTAGGTTAAGTTCATTTGACATCACTAATACAACTTAATGAGTCACCTGCAGGAAATTGTCATTGAAAATTATATAGCCATCGCAGCAGGGTCGTGCAAGTCCTTGTTTGACACACAAATTGCCCTTCTCGACTCTGGTCGGCACGTATTTGGTAATCATACACAGCAGATTCGGGGTAAATGTTTCAGAATGAACTGAAAATATCAATTTAGTTCACACAGCCAGTCGACTCGTATAACACCTGAACACTGAGTATATGCAGGCAGGCCGCAGGCCAGTGGGATAAGGCTGTAAGTATTCAGGGCACAATATGCGTGGCACTACTTGCGTGCACTTGCACTTGACCCATTAATGAAGCGACTTTATACGCCATTAAAGGGGGTCAACTCACAAATTTGGTCAAAACTATTTTTTTTTGCTGAAAAAGAGTCGTTAGGTAGTGTGAAAGTGTGTCTTAAAATTGTATGGTTAATTTTAGGTTTAGAACAATTAGTATGGAGTACTAAAACCTTTATATTCAAAAACTTTAGCACAGCGACGACTACACGACATCACAAGTATCTTACAAAACTCTTGAATTATTTTTTTTTTCATTCCTTTTCAATTTTAGTTCACAGATCCTTTACCGTTGATGCTTGTCGTTCTCTTACATTGTCACTTATAATTTTCAATAGTATTAAGGTCCGGGCTTTGGGCAGGCCACTTCATGACTTCGATATTCTCTTCCGCAAAATATTCCTTCACTTTCTTTGCAGTATGGCACGCGGCATTGTCCTGCATAAAAATTACTGGCTGGTTTGGTGATGATCGTAGAGATGGGATAACATATTGCTGTACAAGATTGAGGTACACATTAGCATTGACAGTTTCTTTAATGTCCACCAACGGTCCAGCTCCTTCAGATGAAAACATGCCCCACACCATTACGCTACCTCCCCCATGCCTTGCAGATGTTTTGACACATTTCGGGTTCAGCCTGTCACCTGTTGCACGTCTAACATACCGTCTACCATCAGATCCAACCAAATTAAATTTACTTTCGTGCGACTTTACGTGAGAAAGGGTTAGAAGTAGAGAGGTTTGCTAGTGCCTTTCCGCATATTCAAGTCTTGCTTTCTTATTCTTCTTACTGATAAGTGGTTTAGTGGCAGGACTGCGTGAATTTAACCCACATGCATTGCGGCGACGAGAAACTGTATAACGAGACACTTCTATGCTGTTATTGACCTTCAGCTTTCTGGAAATTCCCGCTACAGTTTCGAAAAGTTCCTTCTGGGCATAGCGTTTCATAATCCTAACAACCCGGTTGTACGGTGGTTTTTTAATTCCGGCCTGCAGATACCGGTGATTCCAGATGTTTCTTTTCCTCGTAGAGCTTGAAAGCACTCAATAATGAAACAGAAAATCCACTCAAAGCATCCCTAGGTCAAGAACCAGTGACTTGAAATGCAAACCTGATATCCTAAACGAATATAGCACTTCGGGGTTTATCATTAAAAACGTTACGAATGTTTTGGAACCAACACCAATGCCCGGCCGTAGTTCCGTTAGACACACTTCTTTTCACGGAGCATGAGGTCCTTCGAGAACTGTACAAACCCACTGAATGTGCAAAAACCTACTTTTGTTCATAACTGACATCAATGATTTTGATCGAACAGCCGCAGTAAATTTGGCAAATTTTAATTTATAGATAATCTGAAACGATTTCATCGTGCGGTGTCTGCCACAGATAGCAAAATTGAACTCCAAGATCTTGACGGCCCCATCGAATGGAGCATAGCGTTATAGAAGAGCGTCAGGGTCAACAAATATTCGGTAATGCCCCCTTGGAAACGAACGCTGAGCAATAACAGCTTAATGTACAATATCACCCAACCATGTGACCTTGGAACAACTTGCCTAAACTACAGTGTAGGCAGCAAATAGACAAGCGCGTCAAAAAAAAAAAAACAAACAACTCAGTTATGGGATTCATTATCAGGAGTTTTGAGCACACATCCAAGTACATAATCAATTTGTGCAAAGCACTAGTGTGCCTGAATCAAAAGTTTACCATTCAAATCTGGTCATCACGTCATCGCAACGGTATAGAAAAATAATGGACTGAATCCAACACAGAGCAACTACACTGACACCTCACCTTCGAAACTTGCTATACGAGTGTCACCTGTAGGAAGTCGGACTCAACTTTCGAGCAAAGACGACTAAATGGCCAACTCACTGAGACATACGAGTACTTGAATGGCTTCTATGACTCGCCTTCAACGGGAATTTTTGATGCACACGTTGATAATTGCCTCTGAACCAAGCCCCAAAAACTTATATATGAAGATTGCAGAACTGTTCTAAGTCAGTAGTTTTTCCCATACTTTCTAGTGAACATTTGTAATAGACTCCCGTCCGATGCTGTCGGTGCAGAGATAGTGAATATTGCGTTCAAACCTTATGCTGACAAATACTGGGAGCAATACCCTGCCACAACTACGAACTGCTTTTCCAAGACTCACTAACTGTTGATGGTCAAATCTTCAGAAACCACAATAATCCATTATCTCTCATGAACCGACTGACTTAACGTCTCCTTCAATTGCTCATAGAGGGTTGGAACATTAGTCCCGGCTGTGTTCTGAAAATGGTCTGCCTACTGCCTTCTGTCCAATTTAATCTAATCCTCCAAAAATTATTTGATGTCGGTAATATTACCAGTTATTAAAATGTAGTAAACTCTGTGATAAACGAAAGCAATTGTTGTCCATAACACTGACTCTTTTGCTTTTGAAATTAGTGGGAACTCTTACTAGAGAGAGATGCATGTTATCGTACATTTAACTTCATACTAGACTCATACTAGACGACCCGTGACCCGTTAGGTCGTCATCAAGATCGTCTTTGCTTTTCCGTAAAAAGCAGGGGTTATTTATCGGTTCATAGACCCCACGCTATGCGGCCGTCCACTCCTGCCTGTACGGCTCACTATCAAAAGATTCTTTACTTCTTTAACGAATATTCAACGTCCATGCTGTAAGCATCGTCAATTTATATCTCAGTATGTATTCCAGTTGTATTTCCTGAAGCCATTTCGAATTTAACGCGCCAGTTCATGCTGTAGAGCTTAGGCGTTACCGTGTCACAAATACAATCGAATTAGATCTTCAACCCTCGAATTTTTTTCTATCTTTAAGTGAAAAACTCTCCAAAGAAGACACAATTAAATCATCAGCTAGGCTACTGGTACTGGCCCCGAATCAAGGAGCTTCAATAGAGAAGGAGGGAGCCTTGTGGCCCAGTTACAGACTTGCCAGCGAGTCAACCAGATCTCTTATGGCTGTGACACGCTCATTGGTGGAAAAAGACGGGGGAGCACTGAGTTTCACGGGGGAGCAGCAGACGAACCGAGTTACTGATATGCGATTGGTGCTTACGCGACTGGCTGCAGCCATAAGAGACTCTTGAGCTTCAACGGGCTAGGCTACTGGCTCCCT
>LQNS02278165.1:178062-214342 GCA_001587735.2 Parhyale hawaiensis
TGGCCTGCTCTGTGCCATCATCATTCGACAAGCTGAACTCACCAGCGACAATCTGGGGAAGATAACACACGCTTGATAATGATACTGAACTAACTTGCCAATGTAAAATTGGGCCTCAAGCAGCCATAGACATTATATGCATGTTCACGTCATGTTTTAAAACCACCTAAAAAACAGAAACTTTGTTGACGGCGTTCATTTCTTTAAAAACTTCAAACTGCCATCAGACAATTCTCGTCTGCCCACTTCCAAGGATAAAGAAACGGAACAGGTTTACGAACTGCCGAATGCGCCAGACGTACGCTGGAGCTGTTCCCTAAGAGGCATATATAATGTGGACCAAAGGGTTTATTCTCATAAAGTAAGCTAGCAGCTTTTCCAAAAAGGTGGCTTTATGCTTTAACCATTGAGCCATTTTCCAACTATTATGATATATTTGGAAGAAATATCATACCAGAAACAAAGTAATTCAAATAATTGCAAAACTCCTTAACACTCATGCAGCTTCCTTTGAATTATATCACAGCTCTATCAGTATATTATGATTAGTCAAACTATCTGCTTGCCTATATGGCGTTGTACCTTGCTCTCTTATTTATAATTCTGCATGTTCCACCGTAAGTTATTAAGTTAGTTACTAGTAAGTATACAACCGCGATTAGGAAAACAAATCAAGTCGTCGTTGATCTATATTTGATACCATCTATGAAGAGATCAGTAGGAGAAAGAGTCATGTTCAAATTTAATTGAAACTGCTACTGCTCGAGGATCTTTGGAAAAATATTCACTGCCTGACTTGGTGCATTTTTCAACATTCATATGCATAGTGCCGATCTGGGGATATCATAATTGAGGAGCACTACTAGCAGCAATGTGCACACTATTTTTCTTAGGGCGAGTTGATACGTCATTCATATCAACGCGTTCGCTCGTCCACTTGCCTGAATGTGTTAGTTTGCCCTACAAATACCAGAAAAAAGACACGGTTTTCTGAGTTTTATTTCACTCCAAGTTTGATCCGTAACTCTCCCGGTGACATACGGAGGAAACTAATTTCACAGTTAGCATTCTAATAACTTTTTATGACGTTCACTAAGTTCTACTGACAACGACGATACTAAATATTTGGCTGAGTACATGAGTGAACGCGTTGATATGAATCACATGTCAACTCGGTCTTACGTCAGGTTTCTCAGGTGAAGAGAAAGCAAATTATGTTTTAACTCTGTCAGCAGTAGAAACTACTTGCCATTTTGAGTGGCCGTCAAGTAGAGTGTAGTCTTTGGCAAACACGTTGTGCTTAATTAAACAATGAAAGTATGACGATAGAATTTCTCTAGGTTCTTTAGGTTCGAGTGAGCTGTATCGACGTCTAGAAACTAGTGGAAATTAACGCAGAAGTTACGATTATTAGTGAGCATTTTCCAAATTAGATCCGTTTCCAACTTTATCAAAAATACGAACAATCTGTAGCTGGGGAGTTGCAAAAGTATCTGTAAGATTACTTACCCTCAGGTTCTGGGGATTGTCGTAGTCTTCACCGTAGACGCAGTGACCAGCGCAGATCATAGTCTCAGTGGTGTAGACGGAAGCGCCGCAGAAGTGGAAGTTGACGCCAAAGGAAGTGTCCTGGAAGCNGAAGCGGGGGATCGTCGAGGGGGCCGCTGAAACGCAGAAGCGCATCAGTTAGGGAGTAAAAAATTGTTTAGACTCTATTGTGTCTATTGGCATTATGTAACAAATTTGTGGCCAGGTCACGCTTCAATTGATAGCAAATTTGGTGCTTGAAATACTAGGCAACATCGATTGGACGGCGAACATAAGCCCATTAGGCTTAACTTGTTTGGAGTTTCCGATGGAACCGCTGCTTTCGCCACTGTTATTTGCGTTGCCAATGTTAGCAATGAACCGCTTATGCTTGAGGCAGCCGTAAATCCATTTTACGGGGCTACATTGAGCATTAGTCGTCTCAACAACACTAAATTTGGGTTTGACGATTGAAACCTGAAACAGCTGGGCGGAGCTGGCCCACCTATGCATGAATTTCGTAAAAGTTAAATCTACTGGGTCTGATCGGGAATACTGTACACCATTTGCCTCCTCGCTTAGCGAAAGTATTTAGTTATGGTAGATTATTTGAAGTCACTTAGAACAACTATAATAGCACTAAGGCAAAGATGATAATTTTGCAAAGGACCGGCTAACACATAATTATATGTTTATTTAAAATGTTGCTTGAGCTTCAAATTGTGGCACTTTTATAACCGAATTTCAACCCTTAATGAAGTATCACCGATAGCGTTGCTCACATGTTGCAACACAGAACTCCGAAAATGTATAATTTATTCTACAAAGAAAACATCAGCAGCGATTTATTACAACAGCAACTCATCTACCCCGAGAAACCCATTATATCTCACGAGGCACTTTCAGGCAAATTGATCGATGATACTGAAAATACCATTTTTTTTTTCTTTCCTTGTGTCGGCACCTATTCATGTCTATGACTCAATAAGTAGATGTCATTTATTCAAGTATTCAAACATGTCATTAAAATTAAAGCCTGTTTCCGAAGAAACGCTGAAAACATGTAAACTGAAATTCATTTCTCTCGTACACTGGCCACAATCAAAAATTGTGGGCTTAATAAATCCCTTTCTCGTTATTTATCATGATAATTTCATATTGCAATTCCTCGTAGATTTTCTGGTGTTTTCTTTAGATATAAAACTGTTTTGTGTGTCTCCGTAGTCTATAAAACTTGCCCTAAAAACAACTTTCGCTGAAAGGATCGTAAGCATAGCCAAAATAAATTTAAAAAATCAAAAGACGTTTTATTTCAAGAATTGTTTCAAGAAAACTAAAAATGAAACCTTTAGTAAACTTTGACTTCACACTTAACTAGCTCCATGACTTACCGAAGGCCGAAGCTACCAAGAGACACAAGATGAGAACCTTCATGATGATCCGGAGATGGTTTCTGGAGTGTCGTCCTCTTGCAGGCCGCAGTCTTTATAACATGCAACCCGTGAGAAGCTGCACCTGTTGCTGGGTAATTCCTGTACGATAAACTGTGCCTTGCTTCTTCAATATGCTTGTTGCCGGGAACTTTTGCAGCATACTTATCATTTCTGATTGTATACACGTAGCATGGGGAATTCCCAGCCGTCACCATAGGTTATCTTGAGTTATATTCATTGATGATGCAGTAATTCTGTCAGAAATGTGGCCAGTTGCGTACGCAGTAACTCAGTTTTTCGTGATGTTCGTTTTCGGGAAATATTTCATACCAAATTATTCCCCAGGATTTGCCTCCATTCATTCTAGAAGTACTTACTTTAACAATATATACCCGTACCTCTATTTTTGTTTAGCCATATGTAGGGAATCAGTTTATTTTGCATCACTATATTCTGCCCAAAATTGGTGAATAACCAGTGGGGAGAAAATCTTATATTTTTGTTTCAATTTACTATCTTCAGTAGTTTCAAATATGTTTCATTACTCTAATTCACGGGAGGATCCCTTTCTCAATTTATTGATTGTTTAATTCGTGCTCATATCGCTTTCTATCTGTTTAATTGAACAGCCGTCTAAGTCCCTAAATTATTAATATTATTATTATTAAAATTTCACGCTTTGGTCCCCATGGACAGGTAGCAGAACCCAAATGTAGCACTTTACAACACCGGGAAGCCCGAAACGCTTCTAAAGAAAATCCAACAAAAAGCCATTAGCTAATAGCTGACTTAAACGCCTGCATGACAACACGACCGAAAGCCTTTGCCGGCAACGAATTCCAAGCCCAACAGACACCAAGAATCTCCAGGGTATGAAGCACCGACCGAACTGATTAGTTCGGAACCTAACATTCTCCAACGTTAAAGAGAGCGCACCGACTGCGGCATGTGTAATTCTCCCAGAGACTTCCATGGTAGGGATAGAAAAATACAACCAATGCCTCTCATTATTGTGCACCTTATAAAGCACCCTTCTCCTGTGGGACAGGTTCACCAGATTATTATCCTCTCACACCTGTGGCCTCACTAACAAGTCTGTCCAAGAGACGTAAGTGACTGTCAGCAACTGAACCCCAAACCGATGGGCAATACCCCAACACAAGCAGCAAAAATGCATCTGCGGGCAACCTCATTGTCACCAAACACAGAATTCACATTACGCAAAAGCCCAATCTTACTGGAAGCACGTAACAACAGTCACCTGATATGCGGCTCAGAAGTAAGCTTCTCATCAAAGACAACACCAAGAATCTCCAAGGTGCTAGACTCCTGGAACAAAGTGTCATCTATCTCCAAGTGTGAATGCTGCGGTACAAGTGTCCGAGATCGACTGACAATTATTTTCTGGGTTCTACTGGCGTCAAACTCCACGCCGAACACCATCCACTAATGCGTGACAAATCCCTATTCAGAGACTGGGCGACAGCATTACGCATGCAGGGAGCAGGTATCACTGCTATCAGAGTAGAATCGTCGGCATAGTTGACCATTGTGTTTTCCATCAAAGAGAACAAGTCACTAGTATACAGAATGAACAACAGCGGGCCAAGTACGCTACCCTGAGAGACGCCAGACTTCCTCGCGACAGAAGCACTCAAAATACCAACAACAGATACCCTCTGTGTTCGCTCAGAAACAAATTCGTGAATGATTGACATGACCCTACCACCCACACCAAACGACTCAAGCTTGTAAAATAGACCCCCGTGGTTGACCCGGTCAAACGCCGCGCTGATGTCCGACTGTATAAGGCGTGCCTCAGACCGACAGTCCAGCGCCGACTGTGAATGGTGTGACACCGACAACAATGCGTTACAACAATCCAAACCAATTCTGCACTCAAATTGACCAGTAGGTAGCAAACTCAAAACCTCAGCTAAACGACCAAGCTTACAAGCGACCAATTCTCGAACACGTGCGACATAATGGGCTTAAGCGTAATGAGTCGGTTGTTGGCGATACCGGGCAACACTGAACCATTGGCAATGAGAGGAGAGTAATATTTCCAACACGCCAACAACAGGGAAAATTTCCCAACAGTATCAAGGGGTCGGGAAATCAGTGCTAACTTGGGGGCAAGAATGCCAGCAAACTTCTAATAAAACAGAAGAAACGTGCCCATCGCGTCCACACCTCCACAAGGAACAAGGGGCTCAAGCAGCACCTTGATTGTACCAGATCAGAACGCCGAGGAATTTAAACAAGGTTCATGGTGACATCCATGAGGTAATGAGTACACATCTCTGCTCTGCGTCTCGTCAAATTCAGCCGACAAGAGCACCGCCCTAGTCAAGTGATCAGCAATGATACCTCCACCGGAACCAACAAAGGGCGGCAATGTAGGTTGAACACCAAAAACTGTATTTTTAGCTCACTCCCACAAAGAGATGGATGGTCAATACTAAGTAAAGTCTCCCTGGAACGCTGCCTCTAACGATGCTGTGCCCTCTCGTACACACGCTTAGCCTCGGCCCTATGATCATCATAGGTCTGCCACAACGTGCGGTCACGCAACCGCCGCCATGTTCGATAAGCCGCTTGTTTAGCTTCGAAAGCAGCTAACCGACACTGGTCGTCAATCCACGGTTTGTCCCCAGACCTCACAAGAATAGTCCTTTTGAGGACAAACTTGTCCAAAACAGAGACCGTCAAGTCATCAAGCAGAGAGAAAGGATCCTCACTGCAAATAATCTGGCGTCAAGGTAACGCCCTTACTGCCCAGTAATAGCCTTCCATGCAGTTAGCCCTGCTCTTAACGGAAACCACGCTACTGGTGTCTATCACAGGAAAAACGTGCGACAAAGACAACCTGTGACACAAACAATTACCAGCATCTTGCGTGGACTCACAAACTAGCTACAAACAACTAGATAAGGTGCAAAAGTCAAACGCAGGCTCACCATGACCATCAATCGGTGACACAGATCCCAACCAGTTCCTGTGGTGTGCATTTACATCTCCCACAAAAACAAACGCTGACTCATTATTCGTACTCTTGATCAAGGCCATCTATGTCAGTAAACGGCGAGGCTCCGATATAAGAAGAATAAATAGCAATTATTCAGACGGCCACACATTGTCACAAAGATGATCTCATGACAGGCACATTCATATACTGACTGCCTGTACGCGCAGAAACCCCTCCGGATATAGACGGCCATGCTGTGGAATCCAGGCCCCGATCCCCATGGCCTGTGAAAAGGTGACTGAAAACCTGCCAAGGCAAGCTCCGTGTCATGCCTCCGAATCGTAACCAACGTCTCGGAATAGCACACGACATCTACACCACACGACACAAAGCCAAGTTCAGCGAGGTTCGTATGCAGTCCTGTGATATTGTAATAAAGGACACGACACACCCGACCCGATCCCGGGTTACTCTTCTCATCACCATCACATATCGCACGGCTTTTATATGGTAACAGAGAGGTGATCTCTCTGGTTGCCGTTGGCTCCATGGAGCTCATCCGCCTTTCATACGCATTTCCTCGCATACGGGTTGCCACAACCCTCCTTTTCAGGCTCATACGCCTGCCAAGCAGCAGCCGAGGCCAATGAGAAGAGATACAACTACAGTATAGTCGCTTGAAATCGTCCCTGCGTTGGTCGCCTCTTACACCACGCGCACGACGGAAGTGGAATTCTTCAGCCCCTAGAGGTCTATAACCTGTCGGTCTCTCCATAATCCTGCTGCTTAGCATGCCAGCAGCAGCTATCGGGTTGGAAGTATATGCGAAACAAATACGCTCTATTAGCTGCGCATATGGATATGATACCAGTGCACGAGGGACAGCTTATTACTAAAGTCGCATTAAACTCAGAGACCGTGTAATACCATACGGACAAACAACACACATAACTCTTTGCCATTTGCAACTATGGCCAGCTATTATCTACAACAGCCAATATGAGCATTGCCAGAAGTTGCGGCAAATTGGCCTCATTATAAAATGACGTGACAAATTTATAGATTTGTGTAAATACTCATTTTTTCACTAAGTTCTTAGAATGAATGATGTTTCTAAAATACACCTATTGTTTTTCCATTAGTAATTGGAAACTACCATTTAGAGTGCACCAATTTCCTCATTTTCTCGAAATCGCCGATATATGTGCAAGACATAGGTGCGTACATACATCTAACAACACAAATGATATCGAAAAAAGCGTTTTGAACAAGTTTGACCTACCCCGCCGATCAAAAGTCCACCGAACTTTCGGGCCCACATATTGCTCGTACACAATGATTGACCTTATGTCGGGTACAATAAGAACTAAAATTACATGCTAAGTACTTATGTAAGGTTAGTATATGGATGTTGTTGCAGTATACAGCGTTTCAAAATTAGAGGTAAAAATCTAACTGTATTTAGAAAAACGGAAACTAAAGATATTTCCACAAGTGACAAAAGTTTCAAACCTCTTTCGTTTTCGTGAAATGACCTGATTTAATATTTCAAATATAGTTTACTTTATTTATGTGTTGATTTGAATAAAACTTGGTACAGATATGCAAAAATGAAAATAAATGCGGGTTGGACTCATGTACTTTTTCACATATTCCCTTAGAAAACGAATTTTTGTAAGAAAACGGTTTTTACCGTTTTCTTTCATAACTCGTTTTCTATGGGGGAAATCAGAAAAAGTACACGAGTCTAACCCGTATTCTTTTTCAGTTTTACGTATCTGTGAGGAGTTTCGTTCAAATCGATACAAAGTAATACGCGCATGGGTCAAATCTCGCAAATTTGTTGAGATGTGCTTATCTGTCTTACATACCTCTATGCCAATAAATAGTATCGTTAATACATTACTTCGTCGCTTATTAGCTTTCAATTGCAGTTTCGTAAATTTGTCCGCTTATATTTTGTACGTCTGCGAATTAAAAAGAATTCACAACGTACATACGCACACACACCTTGCTGCCCTATCTCGTCAGTTTGACCAACCCCCCCCCCCCTACCCCACCGAAACATAGCTGTCAACGTTATGCAACAAACCTCTTGCAAAAATTGCATTGCATCGCTTGCTGCTCCGAACTGTCCCCGGCCTAAGATGACTTGCAAAAAAAAAAACTATATTAGTAAACACTGAAACATCACTGAATTTCATTTCCGCTGCGTATACAAAATACACAGTGAGACAGCTTCAGCGTAACAAAATTTTCGCTTCCAAGAAGTTGGAATAAATAATTGTTATGTCTACTGCACCGGGAAAAATTGGTTCCTCTACGCTTCGCTGATTTTCTAATAAATGTGTACATCGTACGCGAAAAGAAAATATAACTTCGATGTAGAGAAAAAGTAATGACTATCAGACTCCACGGGAACGGCAAGAGAAGCTGGAAGAGCAAGAACTGCATTCATTGTTACTAACGATTAGCAATGTTTTTTGCCCACAATTGATATTGCTTCTAATAAATACAGAGCTTTAGCTTTGTATCCAAGATACTCGAGGGTGGCATATAACTCGGACTCGGAGAAAACTTGTTCTGTTGAAAGAAGAACCTAAAATGGAGAAAACAATTTGCTGTCAAGAAATCATCGTTTCATTTACGCGGGTGCTGATCGCCGATGAATATCTTACCATTTGTCTCGATTTATGTACTCAAAATAAGACGACTAGTGTAAACCAAGGGCAGCTGAAGTTTGAATGAAGAAAACTTCAGGACAGAGTATGCATTGTTTAGAGAAGCTGTATGCATCTGCATCGAGTGGACTTCAACGTAAAGTCAAAGAAGGTCGGACCGGATGGGAATCGTCATATATACTGCTCCAGTGCCACCATCAGCAACCGGAAATATTTTCTACCTATCAGTTTTCTACAGTATGAAGCTTGGCAGGATCACCACAGTCTTCAAGCAGATGAATATGTTGTGCGCGTTTGGTGGATTTGCGCGATCGATCGATCGATCGCTCTGCGCGTTTGGTGGATCGTTCAAATTTTTACATGAAAAAAAAAAACAGTCCTTGTGCTCCTAACCTACCCGACATTAAACCCGAATATAGTCCAACTTACCCGAAATTGCGGCCTAATACCTACAACATCCACCAAACGCGCGCAACAAATACACTGATTAAGTCAGGAAGCCCAGAGTTAATTCTTGCCTATCAGTTTCGTTAAGAGCGTGACACCGAACACATAAATAAATATTTATATTTATAAACACACGAAGTTCATTCTTAGTATTGGATTATTCAAATATTTCGTTCATATTTTGAGTAATATTTATATTAAGCAATAAATGAACCCTGGGAGCCGATAAATATTTGCTGGTAAATTCTTCGAATTTTTACTTCATTCAATTGGAAATTCATTGAACGGTAAATTCGTAAAGTGGTAAATTTATCAACTTGTAATTACATGGAATGGTTAATTCATCTAATGGTAAATGTGTCAAAGGGTAATTCGTGGAATGGTTAATTTGCCGCTTGGTATATTTATCATCGCGTGGGAAGATATCAGTTAGTCAAAATGAAAGTCGAAGCCCACCTAGTGCCTAAATGGCACTACAGTCAACTTATGTTAGATCATCACTACAGAAAATAGTAATGGTCATCGACAGTTGGGACTCAGTCATTCATGTAATAGAATAAAAACGTACGAAAATGGAATGGTCCACCATGGCAGTGTCAACTACAACATCAGTGCTTCAAAAAAATATTGAGTGATTCACGTTAATCATGTCCGTTAAATTCGTCAAAAATAGAAGAAATAATAAAAACAAAAAGGATTGAAATTTTATATATTGAAGTTATAGTTAGAGAGCATTGATAATTAAAATAAAAACTCCACTAAGAGTGCATTATTATCACCCGCGAATGAAGTGAGAGAGGTGATAATACTTTAGTTGAAGTTTTATGAATAAATATTTGTAAATATATATTATGTCTGCCCACCCAAAAAGTGATCGAAGGAGTTGAGCAATGTTCATAATTTTTTTGTAGGGAGTTTGGTGGGTTGACCTAGATGTGACTTAGATGCCAAAAAAACTAGCCCTAACTGGCCATTAAAAATGACCGAGTGGAATTTTCCTTCACCACAGCGAATTTGCCTCCACATGAGGCAGATCGTCTTATGCTGAGGACACACTAGGCATTTACACAAATAACTTGATGCGAGGTTTCGAGACTAGGACGTCATTTATGGCACCGTATCTATGATACCAACTTTAAACATGTATTGAAACGACACGCGAGCTGCTCATTCTAGCAACCAGTTGAGCACAGAAATGCATATGTGTCCCCGGCATTACGCCGTGAATGAGGGGTTTTATATTTTCCTGTGTTATTATTAAAAGAGCTAATATCAGGGACAAAGCGCGATAACCTTGTTGGACACAGCATCCATATGAGAAATTAGGATTAGCTGGCCATCAAATTACTGACGTAACTTGAACGGGGGTGGCGCCCACTACCGGAATGCGGTGCTCCGCAAGAACAATATGAACAATGCTAGTCCTAGCATAGCCTGCTCGTTGATCGTTTACTCATTCGTCGACCGACTGCAAGAACGGGGATAGCTTGCAGTGATTTTCCTGCGAATGTTACGGTTAGGAAATTTTCCTCACTGTCGGCGTATTGGAAATATTACTCCTATTCCCAAATGTCCTGTGTTGCCCTATGTTGCCAACTATCGACCCATCACACTGACGCCCATTTTTTCGGAGGTGTTCGAGAAATTGATCGCTGGTAAGCTTGTTCGTTTCGATGAGGTTACGGGGTTGCTGCCTGCTGGTCAGTTTGGTTACAGAACTGGCTTGGGTTGTTGTGACGCTTTGTTGTCGGTGTAACACCATTTACAGTCTACCCTGGATTGTAGGTCGGAGGCACGCCTTGTCCAGTTGGACTTAAGCGCGGCGTTTGACAGGGGTAACCAAAGGGGTCTATTATACAAGCTGGAGTCCTTTGGTGTGGGTGGTAGGGTTCTGTCAATCATTTGTGATTTTGTTTCTGAGCGAATGCAGAGTGTGTCTGTTGACGGCGTTTTGAGCGCCTCAGTCGCGGTGGTGTCTGGCGTCTCTCAGGGCAGTGTGCTTGGCCCGCTGTTGTTCGTTCTCTATACTAGTGACATGTTCTCTTCGCTTGAACACACGATGATCAACTATGCCGACGATTCCACTTTGATGGCAGTGATACCTGCTCCTCGCCTGCGTGATGCTGTCGCTCAGTCTCTGAATAGGGATTTGTCACGCATTAGTGCATGGTGCGCGGCCTGGAGTATGAAGCCCAATGCCAGTAAGACCAAGTCGATGATTATTAGTCGATCTCGGACACCTGTACCGCAGCATCCCCAACTGGAGATTGATGATACATTGCTTCAGGAGTCTAGTTCCTTGGAGATTCTTGGTGTTGTTATTGATGAGAAGGTTACTTTTGAGCCGCATATTAGCAGGTTGGTGTCACGTGCTTCCACTAGCATCGGCAATTCTTGTTGCCAGCATCGGCATTTGGTCGTATTGGCCTGCAGGCGTTTAAGTCAGCAATTAATGTTTTTTTTGATGAATTTCCTTTAGCAACGTTTTGGGCTTCCCAGTGTTGCAAGATGCTTCATTTGGGTTGTATTACCTGTCCGTGGGAGCTCAAACGTGAAGTTTTAATGATAATAATAATAAGAACACGCAACAGCTAGCACCGTGAGCAATATAACTATTGCTCTAACTTCTCCTCTCAGAAGTTAGAGGAGACTTGCCGCGTGTCAATTCTCGCAATCATAAACATAATAACAGAGTGACCTGAGCTAGCACATGCAGGCTCAAGCTCTTTCATTTTGCTTAAGCTGCACAAACTTTAAAACTATTTATTTCTATCTGTTTTGCCACATGTTGTTGACATAGAATAGTCACTTTCTGTGTATGTTCTCTGAAGCTTAGCGATGAATCTTCCGTTCGTTGAATTTAGCTTTCGATGAATTTACCATTCGATGATATTAACTATTGCATTCCGATGACCTTAGTTCGTTAGATTTGTTTAGGTTCGAAAATGCTCGTTTTATTGTATTTCCCACCCCATGCCGCCATAACAATTATGGTCTGGTTGATGGTTACTGTAATCGCTTCTGTGGTTATTTATTTTGTCCCGTCATCGGGTGTGTAAGCAAGATTGGAAACTGAGAAATGCGTAAGAAAATAAACAGAAAAATTCCATTTTAGCTTTGTATCCATTGCACGGTGTTATCGTAGATGTCATTTGCCATAGGTTTCAGTGAGCGTAAAGTATAATTTGGAGATATGTTACACTCGTTTGATCTGTTATGTCATTCCATTTCTCATATCATTTCTCGATACTGACATTCCACTTTCAAAGACTAATACATGATCATTCATTGGCGTTGTCTGATTGGCTATTTCCTCTCAGCTTTCTCTACAACACACGGACACGGGCTCATTTCATTTCAGTATTCATAGAAAATGCGGAAAACAAAAACTGATATTTACTAGCAAAACAGAACAATAGTAGGAGATCAGCCTGAGGTAAACATTGCTACGTTGATGAATAAGCTTGCGTGAGTCAACTATTCAAGTTTTATACACCCAGCGACTACACTGAGAGAAATTTCGATGCACGTAGGTGTTTCACTGAGAAGCATCAGGATGCACGTAGGTGAGTCACAGAGAAGCATCAGGATGCACGAAATTGTTTCATGGCGTAGTTTGGTGTATCATCGCAGCAGACAGAAAAGATTTTAGTCAGAAAAACATATTTCCTCAAAAACAAAGTGAACAAAAGCCTTGTAGTTTTGTTACACGTTAGAAGCGAGACTCGGTTACATACTAACACGCAGATCGCTATTGTTTTCCTAAGTTTCGTCTCTTCATGTGCATCAATTTTACCTGTTTTTGATGCATCTTGGTGCATCATCGGCTTTGTCACTAATCAGTAACACATAAGTGCATCAATTCGTACCAAGTGCATCAAAAGACCCTATATTAGGGTGGAGCGAAAAAACAAACTCTCGAAATATTTTTTCCAATGGTGTGATTTTGTTGCCATGTTATATAGGATTGATTATGTTAAAAGGGTTTTCCAAAAATCTAGCATCTTGCGGTGCCCCAAGACTGTTGAAAATTATGATTTTTATACATTCTTATTAACATTTTGGAATTTAATAAAGTGCTGGATGGTCAAAACATTAATTTAAACATTTTTTAAAGTTGATTACACAATTATACGCAACTACACTAAACTAAAGAACGTACTATAAGCTCCATAACAGTAATTAAAAATCCATGAAATTTGCAAAAAAAAAAACATATAAATGTTATTAGCATGATACCACCTTAAAATGCTTGAATAGACATTGCAGAGTTGAGTATGTTATTAGTATTATGAATTATTACAATAATTTTGGTATTGGATGTAGCTTCACAGTTTTTAATTATAATTTATAGATAATTGCATTTTAGAAATTTTACAAAATTTAATATTCATGGGGCACCTCAAAATATTCATCTACACTTCTATAATTTCAACATGATTGTTTTGAGGCATTTTGGCAACATAATATCTCTATATTGGAAGTCACATTTCAAAAAAAGTTGCAAAACCCCCGTTTTTCGCTCCACCCTACCCTATATGCCTCATCATGATGCCCTTTATTTTCTTGGTGCAGTTGCGTGTTTCGGTTTTGGGACAAAAATACATGTAATTTTGATGCGTCTAAGTGAACGAAAATTTCTCTCAATGTATTCGCTTAGGGCAGACGCTCCGTCATTAGCTGGAATCGATTGCAGCGTCTCACTTACCATATGATCGAGCTAGTTGATCCGTAGCAGGATTTAGGCCGAGCTAGCAGCTACTTCAAAACATAAGCTTCTGAGACAGCTAATTATTCCGTTGGGATATAACTAGCTGCCCATGTCCCCTATACTACCCGTTGTAAGTGTTTCCACACGTCACAAATGGTACCATTATTTTATAAATTGGTTTTTTAATTAGTTATGCCAATGCATTGGCAGCCTTTCTGTCCATTTAATGCTGGGGCCACACACATTCAACATGGTTACGAGTACGTGCAGATGGCACGCCGTTCATGCTACCGTATCTACGCTACCGATTTTAAATATGTATCGAACCGACATGCGATATGCATTCTTGCACCGAGTTGGGCGAACGGATGCATGTGTGGCGCCGGCTTCTGTATTCCCTCTATACTGCCTCAACAGGGCGACAACTTGAGCAATCGCATGGTCTAACCGTGTGAATCAATATTAAATTTTATTAACAAACGTGAATATGCAAGCATGATCTCGGGAGATCGAATGTAACACCTTTTTCTACTCGTGAACTTTAGTTTTTTTTAGCTGGTACTTCAATGAATTTAATGTGATTTCTGCTAATGTGCGTGTGTGAAAGACCAATTCTGTGTAGATTTACGTTGCAGAACATTGAGCAAGAGTAAAAGGTATAAGTAAAGTTAACTGGACCGCATCCCGACTGGGAAACCCACACGCACTGTGATGTGCTGCAGGCTCAGAGGAGTATACGGCTGCAGTCGACCAAAGATCGTCTAGAGCTATGGCGCCAGTGCGGATGGCTCCATGAGACAATCTGTGCCCCCAACCCGCACCATTGCTGGCAAAGGTCAGCAAACTCACAGCAGTACGCAGACCGGGTGCTGAATGATCACGTCATGCACCGCGGAGAATCTGCCTTCTTGGTAGGGAGGTTTGAACTTGCGGCTTTGAATGCCAATGTCAGACCCTTTTGTCTGCTGCTACAGCGAGCAGTTTGCACTGTGTATATGCCAAGAAAGAAGAATTTATGCAGAGAGGAGAAAACGATTCAACTGCGGGAATTTCATCGCCTATTTTTCAGTTAGGGACTGAAGAAAACGGTAAACCCTAATTGAAAAAAAAAAGAAAAACAAGAAAAGTTGTGAAATCATATATAACAGCTGTAATTCTTTTAAACATCCCGGGGTGTCTCATTGAAACGAGTTGAACATTCTCCTATCATGCATGCTATGGATTGTGCGCAATTATTTGTCATATATAATTTTCAACTTTTCAACTGTGGTCTATGAAACACAGCTAAGGTTATCTCTCATATGCAGCCCAGTCGCCGACAACATGGTAAGTTTAATAATAAAAATGAGCACCGTATTTCTAATTATGATACGTCTGTTCTAATTCTAAATTTGTTTATTATTTACCCCATCTAAAAAAATGGTAAACCAATATGTCTGTCTATGTGTCTATGCATAATTCTATCAGTTATACCTATTAAGTCTATAATGAAGAGTGAGCACGAACTATTCATCAGTGTAAATTTAGAGAACAACTGTGAATTTTTTCCCTATGTATGTTAGCTATAATAACGAATACCTCATGATGTTGCGGCCCTAAGATGTTCATTAAGTTTAAAAAATACTTGAAACTTTATTTTTTCTTCATTTTTTTCTCATGTATTGACGCTGGGACGAAAAATTCTTGAGATCCGTCACTATTAGAATGTTTTCGAACAGAGTTAAATTATCAACTCTAATGTGCTAACTGAAACAATTAATGTATGTACTATTTTTTAAACACCTCATCATATCGTATGATTGATGCAACACTTACAGTCATTTTGGTCTCTAGCTGTAAATAATAAGGGCAATAACGTCACGACAAAAAAAAAATGGTAGTTAAATATAAAAAGGTGAAATTTAAAGTAGTTTCTCGATTTTTAGGCAAACTTTTACAAATTAATAAAAGGTGGATCCGTACGTTTCTATAAGATATGGTCTTCAATTTCACGAATTCACTGTGTTGTTTAAAGCTCCCTAATTATTCGGGATACAGTGCAAAGGGGAATAATGCCTAAAAATCTAGCAAAAATTTATGAATTTTTCTTCAGAGTGTAGTTTGCCGAGGTATTTACCACAGGGTGCCAGAACGGTGAACAAATGCAACATTTATTAATAAAAACAAGAACAGGTGCTGTTGAACACGACTGTTGAGAACAATAGTGCCCATTACTTTTAGCAAAGCTTACCGAGGGCGGAAGTAGCCAGGAGGCACAGAATCAAAGTCTTCATGGTGCTGCACTGAGGTGAGATGTGACAGCCCCGGCCGCACTATCGTCTCTCACGACGATTTTGCGTTTACGTAAGCTTTCCTATGCTCGCCACCACTAAAATAAACACTACCTAGGCAAACCTAACCTAGCCTAACCTACCCCTACCTAACTTCCTTACCTAACCTTCTAACCTAACCTTACCTAACCCAACCTAACCTAACCTAACCCAACCTAACCCAATATAACCTTCCTAACCTTACCTAACCTTACTTAACGTTACCTAACGTTATCTAACGTTACTTAACCTAACCCAACTTAATCAGCGATACAGCGAGCAGCGCGGCGCACCAACTTGAACGCCGCTCACGCGCACGCACACAATATGCGTACACAAACACGCACACATCTCCGTCGTGAGAGACGATAACGCTGACCGGAAGCACTATCGTCTCTCACGACGATTTTGCGTTCACGTAAGCTTTCCTGCGCGCGCCACCACTTAAATAAACACTACCTAGGCAAACCTAACCTAGCCTAACCTAACCTACCCTTACCTAACCTTACCTAACCTAACCTACCCTTACCTAACCTTACCTAACCTAACCTACCCTTACCTAACCTAACCTCCTTACCTAACCTTCTAACCTAACCTAAGCTTCTAACCTAACCAAATCTAACCTTTCTAACCTTACCTAACGTTACCTAATGTTACTTAACGTTACCTTACGTTACCAAACATTACCTAACCTAACCTAACCTAACCCAACTTAAACAGCGATACAGCGAGCAGCGCGGCGCACCAACTTGAACGCCGCTCACGCGCACACGATCTGCGTACACAAACACGTACGCACACAAATCGTCGTGAGAGACGATAGCACTCCCCGGCCTGGCTCCAGTTCATGTCCTCGAACGTCGTGAGAAAAATTACCACGTGATAAAACGTCCGTCTGATAAATACTTGGATGCCCATTGCGTCCGACGGGGTTTCCGGAACTCGAAAGTGATGCTTCGTCGCCTGTGAATTGCCTTGTACATTGTACAGCAAATGCAGTGGTGCCTCAACCTCGCTTGAGTTATATAGAGAACTTTCAGAGGAGGTCCAGGCGACGTTATTCACTGCACCTGACGTGTACCGAGTCCGAAATTCCGGAGAAGTCAAATCTATTGGGCTTTGCTGAACTTCACTCTACTGCGTCGAGAAAATTTATCAATGCGTTTAGAATTTTCAAAATCGTAGCAGCGGTGATATCACGTTAATAGTCTGTTGTGTATTTAGATCACGTCTAACAAAACGTTTTGAAACAAATATACTGCTATAGTAGCCTCTACTCTCAGCTGTTAAATGAAGGTAATCCCGTTTATGAGATATAAACCCATTTAACCGTTCACTCGTACCGAAACTTTTTCTAATCTACTAAGCTCTCAAGCGAATATTCAAATAGATTTTTGTGTTCCTAAACACAACTGAATGAAAGGAGTTACTGAGCTATCAACATCCCTGTATATCCTGAGAATAAGTGTGAGCAGCAAAGTTTTGAATATTTTTGAAATTGGGAGTTAATTAGACTTCAAAGTGCAGCGCGCTGTTCTGCTGATTAGCCCATTAAAACACGCAGCCTCCAATATTTGGACATTATTAATGGAGCTACTGAACTGTGGGGATAACTCGCTGTTAGCCATCCGCTGGTCACGGACTGCAGCATCACCTCTGCGCAGATGGGTTGCGTGCATAACGCCACCTGGACCTCGTCCGAAGTATCATCAAGGTAATCAAGGTAAGGTAGGTACGAAACACGAAGATTTATAGTCTGACCATTTTATGAAGGCGGTTCGGTCGTGGTCAAATTCCTCTATAGCGTTGTCAATTCTATGAGTATAACTGAGATTTTATTCGGCCCATATCTTAGCCCCGCCCACTAACAGCATATAGAGAAATCTCAGAAATATTCATAGGATTGGCCCCGCTGTAGAGGAATTTGACCACGACCAAACCGCCTTCATAAAATGGTCAGACTATAGTTTGAGCGTTAAAGGGTTAAAGACACAGCTTTGCATTTGGACGATGAAAACGCATTCATTTGACTGCCATGTGAGCCCAAGCTCATAGTCTTAAAACAGTTATAACAGGCTGAAGCTCCAAATGAATATAAAGACAGTTTTTTAAAATTCTTAATGGTCTATACACTAACGATTTCGGAGGAAAATTCATTAATTCCAAATGTTCACTATGCAGTACAAGAAAAACTGCTGGCTAGAAGTCCTTTTATTTATCCATTTGAGTTTTAACCGCTGTATCGGAGATGGTCAACGACATCTCTGTCATAAACGCTCATGGTAGGCGCGTCGGTGAAGCCATTCACGGACTTGAATATATCTATTAGTTGCCTCCCTGAGTCGTCTTTGCTCGAGAGGTATGAGTTCGACTTCCTGCAGGCGACATTCGTATGGCATGTTTCGCAGCTGAGGTATCAGTTTTGTAGCTCTCCGTTATAGTCACAGCGACCGCTTGATAGGTGAATTTTTTATGGCTGATTTTAAGTAATTTGAGGCGGCCGATTTCAAATCTGAGGGGTGCCACCTTGTCATCCTTGGAGAAAATTAAATATTCAAAATGGCCGCCAACATGAAGAATTCATCTTTTGCCATACTTCAGCTTCTAATCGTCATAAAACCGTGATATTTTAAGCGAATTATAGGCTTTGGGGTCAAGACATCCAATTAAACTATTTCTAGACTTTTATATCACATAGTAGCTCAATCATTAGAGTGTATCGAAATCAGAAGCACAATCATAAGAATGAAAATTGATACATGTTGCGAAATGAAATGTTGAGGAATTTATAAACGTGACTTACATAATAAACAGGAACAGCATAGTTACCACATTAATCTAGAATATTATCAACTAATATAGAGAAGTTTTTGAAAGTCTTCTGTTTTTTATTTTTTCATTATTTGACCCCAAGCTTTCGAGCTATTGAGTTCTGCTGACGGAATTTGAAGTTTCGTCCTTCTAAAGACGGGCGACGCTCTAAAGCTTGGGGAGTGTGAAATAATTATTAAAAATAAACAGAAAACTTTCAAAAAGGTCCTCTATGAATACATCTGGGTGTCATGGTATATTTCAAGAAATTCTTATCAACTAATATATATGTTATCAATAGAAGCATCAAAGGTTCCTCTTGTCAAGTCATTGTGGCAATCATTCTCAGCAGTGCAAGCACACAACATAGAGCATAGAAGTTTTGCAACAAAGCAAGCACAACGGACAGTGGGAGGCCCATGCACGTGTTTCTGAGCAACCCCATTTTAATGAGCTTCACGATGATGTCAGGCTGTGGTGACACATCTGCAGGTAACGAACGCAACTGGAAGAAGAAGCAGATTTGATGTCTCATCACTTCTCCAGCCAAACAACCTTGGATCACAGTTTGGTGGGCCAGCTTCCAGTGCAGCCTTCTATATCATAGTCTGGTAATGAGCTCGGTAGACATGGAGTTCGTATACTGCATTTGTTGGAGGCATGGTTTTCAGCGCATGCTGAAGCAAGTATCTTCTTAGCAAGCTTTGAGGTTCAGACATTCACGCTCACTGTAGATATTTCATCAGAGATCTGTGAGCCATAGTATGGAGCCGTGAACCATGCCTCCAACAAATGCAGCATACGAATTCAATGTGTACAGAGCTCATAACCAGACTATGATATAGAAGGCTGCACTGGAAGCTGGCCCACCAAACTTTGATCCAAGGTTGTTTGGCTGGAGAAATGATAACATCAAATCTGCTGCTGCTTCTTCCAGTTGCGTTCGTTACCTGCAGTTGTGTCACCACAGCCTGACATCATCCTGAAGCTCATTAAATGGGGTTGCTCAGCCCACGTCCAAGTGCCTCCCGCTGTCCGTTGTGCTTGCTTTGTTGCAAAACTTCTATGCTCTATGTTGTGTGCTTGCACTGCTGAGAATGATTGCCACAATGACTTGACAAGAGGAACCTTTGATGCTTCTAGTGATAACATATATATTAGATTATTATGGTTACTAAACTGTTCCTGTTTATTACCTCCGCCAAGGAGTTATGTTTTTATAGTATTTGTCTGTCTGTTTGTATGTTCGTTTGCTTGTATGTCACCAAGATTACTCAAAAACTAATAAACGGGTCTTTATGAAATTTACAGGAATTGTTGGGCATGCTAACAATAAGAGATGAATAACTTTCGGTGAAAATCCGTTTATTTGTCTGTTTGTTTGTCTGTCTGCCTTTTTTTCTTAATACCATGACTCGGAAAGCTATGGACGAATTTTTATGAAATTTATATGAGTTTTTTGGTATATTACGAAGAGTAAATGACCAAATTTTTGTATGATTTGTTTGTTCGTTTCGTTTGTCTCTATGTATGATTTTATGCTTGTTAGCACATGCGATGACTCTAAAAGTCATGGATGGATTTTTACGAAATTTACAGGATTTGTCAGTAATTATAAAAGGAATAAATGATTATATCTTGATGATCGGCTGATTCGTTTGTGTCTTTTACTTATGTTTGCCATAATGTTTGTTTGCAGCATAACTCAAAAAGTTATGAACGGATCTTCATGAAAATTACAAGAATTGCTATAACTATCAAAAGGCACAAATTATTATAATTTGATGTTGATACAAAGAAAATCATAGTTTCAGGACCAATTTGAATTCTTCGGTACCGTTGCCTTGCTTGGCGGAGGTATGCGCTCTCAGAGTGCTCTCATAGTTATGCAAGTCATGTTTAATGATACCTCATTATTTAATCTTTTAACCTGTATAAATTTTTTTCATTACGATTGTGCATATGATTGCGATATATGCTAACGATTGCGCTGCTGGGAGATACAAAGGTCTAGAAATAGATTATTGGATTTTTTGACGTCCCAAACCTACAATTCGTTGAAAAAAATACAGTTTCATAACGCTCAAAAGCTGAAATTAGGCATAAGACGAATTTTATCGCCATGTTGGTGGCCATTTTGAATATTTAATTTTTCCCAAGGATGACAAAGTGGCACCTCACAGATTTGAAAGCAGCACCTTCAAAGTACCTCGAATCAATCAGTCATGAAACATTGTTTGGACGCTAAATCCTGGTTGAACTTAAAGTCTGAGTTTGCCTACCAGATTATTAGATTGATTCCATTTAATTGGTATCGTTACATGCACTGAAGTGCTGAGCAAAATCGAGCAGAAAATTTTGAATGCAGGTGCACTGGAGCTTTGTGAAGAGGAAAGATGTATCCTTGGATTTCTACTCGGAGTTACGTGTAGAATACCCACAAAATATCAGCATTGCGCCCTCACATTCACAGTCTGAAGTTTCAAAAATTCCACGTGGCTCAATGAATTCAGAAATATTCGTGCATTTTCACTGTTTGTTTCAGAATGCGTATAATATTTACTATATCATTATTGCGCTCGTACGGTCAAGCTTCACTTGCCGAAAAGAAGCAAATACTGCATATTAGGCTATCGTGAAACAAAGCTTGTTCCCATAAGCAGCTGATGAGGCGTAAGAAAAGTAACTGTTAAATTAGACTATGAACGTGGGCCCACACGACAGTCAAATGAAAGTGTTTTCATCGGTCCGAATGCGTAGCTGTGTCCGTTAACCCCAAACTTATGTCCAGAAACTGGAGGCTGCCCGTTTCAATGGGCTAATCAGCAGAACAGTACACTGCTCCTTGAACTCTAATAAAGGCCTAATTACAAGAGACTTTTGAAACTTTGCACCTGGCGCTTATTATGCCTATTTATCTGATTTTTAATATTTCAGAAACTCCTTGCACTCAGTTGTGTTAAAGATACAAAAATAGATTTGAATATTCGCCTGAGAGCACACGCTCATTGACAGTTGACAGAAGCATAAAAAATAGCAGTGTGGTCGCTTCACAACAACTTTTTGAGACATAACGTCAATACACAACGGGTAACTAGTTACCAACCAGATATAATTGTTGCTACGATTTTAAAAATTCGAAACTCGCCATACATTGGCTTGACGCAGCAGAGTGAAGTTAAGCCAAGCCCAATAGATTTGACTTCGCTTGACTGTCGGACAGATTCAGCGTAGCGACTTCAGGTATAGACGTGAGGTGAAGTGAATGACGTCACCAGAACCTAATCCGAAAGGTCTCAAGATGCTTCACTTTGGGACAAGGCACCAATGCATATACTGTATGTATTGTAAAATGTAGTCCTTACACGGCGAGGTATCACTTTGTAATTGCGGAAACCCCGTCGGACGCAATGGGCATCCAGGCATTTATCTGACGGACTTTTTATCACCTGGCAAATTTTCTCACGACGTTCGAGCATATAAACTGGAGCCAGGCCGGGGCTGTCACATCTCACCTCAGTGCAGCACCATGAAGACTTTGATTCTGTGCCTCCTGGCTACTTCCGCCTTCGGTAAGCTTTGCTAATAGTAGTGGATAGTAATGTATTCAACAGCACCTGCTCTTGTTTTTATTACATAAGTGTTAGATATGCTCAGATATCATATGTGCTGAAATACCTTTGTAAACTATACTGTAGAGAATAATCCACAAATTTTTGCTAGACTTTTCTTCAGCATTTCTGCGATATTTTCCCGAAGAGTAAAGTAAGTGTTCTGTCGTAAACAGTGATCTTGTAAAATTGAGACCCATTTCCGATGAAACGTACGGATACACTTTAAAATAATTTTTAATAGCGTTTCTACGAATCGAAGAACAGCTTCAAGTTGCACCTTTTTTACATTTTGCTACAATTGTTTTTGACATGACATTACCGACCTAATTTTTACACAGACCAAAATAACTCTGATTATTACGTCCATCACAAAATACGATGGGGCATTTAAATAATAGTACATAAATTGCTGCAGTTAGTGCACCGGAGGTAACTATCAAATTCTGTTCCAAAATATTCTAAAAGTGACGGATCTCGAAATTTTCTCGTCCTAACGTCGATACGAGACGAAAAAATGAAGAGATAACTAGAACACCTCGTGGCGTTAGACCATCACCCGTACCCGTGGGAAACAGAGGCATAAAGCTAGTAAAGATAATAACTAGCTCTTCACTAATAACATAGAAAAAAATAGAAAACCTCGTGGCTTAAAACGATCTGCCGCGGTGGGGGAAAATTTGCCGCTGTTCAGAAAATTCAACACAGTAATTTTTTATGGCCAGCTAGGCCTAGTTTTTTGGCATGGGTCACATCTAGGTCAACCCACCTAACTCCCTATAGAAAATGTAGATGTATTTGACCACTTTTTGGGTGGTCCACTTAAATCTTCAACGAAAACATAATCACCTCTTTCACGTCGTTCGATGCTAATAACATTAAAACTCATTTATTTTTTCAGTCATCTGGAAGAAGTAACCAACATATTAGCGGCGCAAGACCCTGATCATGATAGCCTACATAGGGAGAAAACTCACAGTTGCCCTCTAAATTTGCATTAATGAATTGTCATTCCTAATTTTTTATTGAAGACGTAATAGGTAAAAGTGACATAATCATGCATAGACATAAAGGGAGACATTGATGGTTTAACATATTTTTAGATGGGCAAAATAATAAAGAAATTCAAAATGAGCATGGGCTCCCTATTAAGTGCGGTGCGCATCATGATTAAACTTAACACTTTGACTGCGACTTGCCGCATATGATTGGCAATCTGTTTTTTTTTTATCCGTGTTTCATAGACCACAGGGACCATCGAGGTCAAAAATATATATGATTACCAAGGGTACACAAATCATAGCCTGCATGATTCTAACATGGTTAATTTATTTCAAATGACACACCCCGCGCATTACTAAAAAGTATTACAGCTGTGGCGGTTGAGTTACCATTTGACAACATTCCTTGGTTTATTGTACAATGACTGTTTTCTGCTTTCTTCAATCAGTAACTGAAAATAGAGACGAAATTTCCCCATTTCAATCGTTCTCTCTTTTCTTCTTCAATACTTCTTTTCCGATAAGAACTCACTACACAATGCAAATCGCTTCACTCTTACTCCATCATTGTAACTTAAACCTCGACATAATAGGCCTCTCACACAAGCACGTATGCAGAAATCGCATTAGATTTGTGGAAGTAACAGCTAGAACATTAAAGTGCTTACGTAGAAACAGGAATTACATTAGAGCTCGAGAGATCATGCTTGCATATTCACGTTCCTTGGTAATTGTTGCTTCTTACGTTACGGTTGCTCATATTGTCGGTTTGTTGAGGCAGCGTAGACGGAATACTATGACCGACGTCACACATGAATTCGTTCGCCCTACTTGATGAAAGAATCAAGGAGCTTCAATAGAGGAGGAGGGAGCCCTGCGGCCCATTCACAGATTCGCCAGCGAGTCAACCAGCTGTGAGACGCGTTTATGAATCTCATTGGTGGAAGTGATGGGGGAGCAGCGAGTTTCACTGGGGAGCAGCAGACAAACCGAGTTACTGATATACGATTGGTGCATACGCGACTGGCTGACAGCCATAAGCGACTCTTGAGCTTCACCAACGAGGCTCTTGTCTCCCTCCTCTCTATAAATGCTCTTTGCAGAGAATGCAGAACTCACATGTCGATTCGATACATATTTGAACTCAGTAGCATACATACGGTATGTAGCATGGACGGCGTGCAAGTCGCACATCCTCGCATCACGTTGAGTGTGGTTGGCCCAGCATTAATGTACAATACGGCTGACCTTGGCAAAACTGATTTAAACACAAATAATTGTCCCAGGAATAGCACCATTTGAACCGTACGGAAGCATATACACAACGGGCAGTATAGCGGGCGTGGGCAGCTGGTCATTTCATAACGGAAAAATTAGCTGTCTCAGAAGCTAATATGTTAAAACAGCTGCTAGCAAGGCCTAAAACACTTTTTTGGATCAGCTAGCTCCACCACATGCTAAGCTAGACGCTACAATCTATTCCAGTCGCAGGGGTATAGAACTAGAATAGTTGACTCTGGCTAGAGCAATCAGCCTAGCAAGCTCACCTTCAGACTGATCTCATATTTGTTGTACTGTTTTATTAGTAAATTCTAATATTTGAGTTCCGTGTTTACTGTTAAAACTGAAATGAAATAAGCCCATGACTGTCTTTTGTCGAGGAAATTGAGAGTGAAAGGCATGGCCAATCAGACAACATAAATGAATGATCATGAATTAGTCTTTTACAGTGAGACCTTAGTATCAAAAACTGGAATAGCGTAACAGGTCAAGTGAGAGTAATTCCCACCTTACATATCTTCCCATTATGCACTACGCTCCCTGAAACCAATAGCGAATGATATCTAGGGTAATACCATGTAATGGATACAATGCTAAAATATGATCTACAAATTTGTTCGCTTACGTATAACATTTGTTAGTTTTTAATTTTGCTTGCACACGCTATGATGGAACGAACTA
Source organism: Parhyale hawaiensis (assembly GCA_001587735.2). NCBI lineage: Eukaryota > Metazoa > Arthropoda > Malacostraca > Amphipoda > Hyalidae > Parhyale > Parhyale hawaiensis. Next base: position 203,524 of record LQNS02278165.1, read on the forward strand.
CATAATCACATTGCGGAATACAATTACCAGCAACCAGATCATAATTACAATTGCGAGACGGGGTGGAAAATGTAATAAAATTTGCATTTCTGATACTAAACTGATCCAACGACCTAAGGTTTTCGGAATGAAATGATAAAACTATCGAATGCTTGTTACAACGAATGGTAGATTTATCGTTAGGCTTCGATGAACATACACCTATAGTGACAATTTTGTATAAACATTATAGTGACTATTTTGTATTAACATATTGTTCGCGGTACCAGCTCCTGCGAGTTCGTCACTCATGTACGAGTTATTTATCCAAACCGATTTTCATTCTACCACACATAATAATGCACTCCTAGTGGAGTTTTCAATATAATTATTTTTGTTCCCTAACTTACTTCAGTATGTTGAGAATTTCAATACATTTTGATACAGTTATAGTATTTCACGACTTTGGCGGCCATGATTAACTTGAATCCTTCATTACTTTCTTGAAGCACTGGTGTACTTAGTAGTTATATGGCACAGCAAAGGTAGATCATTCTTTTTTGTATATGTTTGTATTTTATTACATGAATGACTGAGTCGCAACTGTCGAAGAACCATTACTGTTTTAAGTAGCGATGATCCAACGCGAGTTACCTTGAGTGTAATTAGGCGCACCGCAACCCTTCTCTCCAATGATGTCGATATACTCAACGATATGTGTACAGTACTTACTAAGTGACAAATTAACCATTCCACGAATTTACCATTTGCTACATTTACCATTTGATATACGAACCATTTGATGAATAAACAATTCGATGAATTTGCCATTTTGTAAGTTTACTTCTTCATGAACTGATCATTCGATGGATTTCCCATTTATTTCATAAATTTACTATTCGATGAATTTAAAAGCAATGAATTTGTTGGCTCCCAGGGCTGTCTAGTGCTGACTATTAATATTACTCGAAATGGTAACGAACAGTTTGTCAATTAAATACAACTACTGAATTAGTAATTTTGTTGTTTTGCAGCGGCTCCTTCCCAGATCCCCAGCTTCAGGAGGGGTCATACAAAGATCGTTGGAGGCACCGAGGTGGCACCCGGCGAGATCCCCTACCAGCTCTACTTCCAGGGAACAGAATACGGTTATATAAAAATTTTATGCGGCGCTACCATCTACAGCCCCACAGTCATGATCACAGCTGGTCACTGTGTCTATGACAATGACTTTGATAAACCTATAAATTCTCATGTAAGTTTCTCGATTCGATAACAATGCATGTCAACCTAACGCTATTGATGATAATAACAACAAAAGAACGGAGAAGATGGCAATACTGAATATCTGTAAGTAATTTTCTCTTACATTTTCATTAACGGTGCATGCGCCTCGTACCGTTTCACTGGAGATGACAATAACCAAACTCCAAACAAAATGAAATCATGGTAGATTTCTCAGATTCATACGACATTTACATACAATGATGGATGAATACAGAACAGAAATTAGAGTCCACCGCATATCCTCTCACACTGGATAGATACTAAAGCCCTTCGTTAGTACTCTGAACGTCACGTTTTGACTCCCCGTTGGGTTAATGAATTATTGCATTACTCGGTTGCGGCGTCATCATTTCCCGCATTCACACTCTGCTTCGAGGAAAATGACCGAACAAGAAATGGGGGCAGCCACTATGTCCCATATATAACTTGACAGGGAGCCGAAGCGTAACTTTTCCAGTGTAAATGCAGTACGTATTTCAGTGAGTATTCAACCCATGTGAGAGGATTCCATATGCTGTGGAGTCCAATTTTTCTCCTGTATTCGGCTGTTGCTGAAGATGTACCACAAACTACAGCACTCTAAGAGCCCATACCTCCGCCAAGCAAGGCAGGGAACGAAAAATTTAAACTTTTCCTGAAACGATATTTTCTTTTGTATCAGCAACAAAAATGGATAATTTGTGCCTTTAGACAGTAATAAAAGTTTCTGTATTTGTCTTGAAGGCCCGTTCATAATTCTTGGAGTTATGCTTCAAACGAAGATTCTGACAAACATCAATCGAACACACGAAGAGCAAGGCAACCAATGTTTAATCATTAATGTATTTCAACATTAATAACAATTCCTGTGAATTTCATTAGGATTCGTTCATTACTTTTGAATTATTTTGCAGACAGGTTGAAATCAAACACAGAGACAAACTAGAACCGCATCAGGGGCGTAGGACCATCACCCGCGGTAGGGGGCAAATTCAAGGAAGTTATTTCCGATGAACGAGGCTTGGGCACAGCCGCATTTCTTTTATGGATTAGCTCTTCAATAATAACAAAGGAAATACATAGAACGCCCCGTTCTCCGGAAAATCTGATGCGGTGGAGGCAAATTCGCTGCGGTAGAGAAAATTTAACGGCGTCATTCTTTATTGCCAGCAAGTCCTGTTTTTTTTGGGGGGGGCGGCATGGGTCACATCTAGGTCAAACTCCCTACGAAAAATAATGAAGATTGCTTAACTCTTACCACCACTTATTGGGATGGCATACAAATGTATATACATGTACATATATATTTACTTAAATCTTCAACGAAAACTTCATCACCTCTCTCACTTCGTTCGCAGGTGATAACAAGTGAACAAACAATTCATCACAAAAATTTGGCCATTTACTCATTGTAGTAACCTACATGACAAGTCACGTAAATTTAATGTAAAATCCGTCTAAAACTTTCTGAGTTATGGCACCAAGGAAAAAAAATCCAAACAAATGGTTGAACGGATATTCACTCAAAGTTGATCGTCTGTTTCTCTTAATTAACATGCCTACCAAACCCTACAAATTTCGTGAAGATCCATCCATAACCTTTTGAGTTATCTTGTTAACAGACTAACAAATAGACAAAGAAAAATACAATCACGACAAAACCATTACCTCCTTGGTGGAGGTAATAAATTAATTAGTAGTACCGGCTCAAAATGTAGCAGTTTATTGGAAGAGTCCATGCGGTATCTGCAGAGATACATTCCATGTACTGAGGAGATAAAAAATTTATTTTCTCTTGCAGATTATTGCTGGAGAACACAGTGTGGAGAACGATGACGGTACAGAGCAGCGACGAACGGTTAAGCGCATTGTCCTACACGAAGCGTATAATCACACAAGTTGGGAGAACGACATTGCCCTCCTGTTTGTCGATCCTCCCCTTGAGTTCAACGACTACGTCAGCGGTGTCAAGCTGCCGGAGCAGATGCAGGAGTTCTCTGGTGACGGCGTAGTTTCTGGTTGGGGAACTGTCAAGCCTGGATGGGATTTGAGCGACGTTCTTCTAAAGGTGACGGTCCCCATCGTGAGCGATGACGACTGCCGAAAGGACTACGAAGATGGGAAGCACGAAGTCACCGACTCTATGATGTGCGCCGGTGAAAAAGGAAAGGACACCTGCCAGGGAGACTCTGGTGGACCCATGACCTGCCAAGGCTACTTGTGCGGTATTGTGTCCTGGGGACATGGTTGTGCCGAAGAAGGATACCCTGGAGTCTACACCCAAGTGTCCTACTTTGTAGACTGGATCAAGGCCAATGCAATTTGACAACGCACTTCAAAATTGAAATGAATCGCTTCTGCGTAAATCTTGGGTGTATTGAATTAATTTTAATAAAGTAGAAGTAATTGTGCAAACAAACTTCCATGCTTAACCTTTGGGGTCGTTGCGACCACCACGATCCTCTGAGAACAGGTGGAGTCAACATCAGCCAGCAGTCCATTGTTTGTTCCAAGAGCTGGCAGGCTGAAATGGTTGACGTACTGGCGGCTTCTGAGGTCGTTAATTATTTTCACGAAGCTTGTGCTAGCATAAGTGGCTTATGTACGGCGTGGTTCCCTGAAGTGTATCACTTCTAATAATTATGCTTGCTCGGAAGACTGAGCCCGTAGCTACTTGAGACAGCCACCAAGAGTCCCACTGTAGAGCCATCGCGTCGCCTCTGTTTATCTTGCAGCAGAGACTGCGTCATAGAAATTTCTGTTGTTTTTATATATAAAATACAATTCAAGTCTCACTCGGTGCTGCAGGACCCATTGTGTGCAGTCAAAATTATTTCACTGGAGTCTTGGACTACATAAGGCCTCAACTGATTCCAGCATCTACAATTATATTGTAGAAGCAGGGGCAAATTGAGTCTCATCAAGTTATTTATAAAAATGTGCAGTATAAAAAAAGGTTAGAGAAAGCTTCTTTACTACTCTGCTTGTAAAAATGACGAGAGAAACCTTGCATTACCATGTCTCCGGTGTTAAAGGATTTGGTAATACTTTGCCGAGGATTCAAAGATTTTTTCGGAAACGGTTCCTGATACTTATTGATGACCATAATACCGGTCCATTTTCTACATACCGAGGATATCATCTCGTTTACACTTTCAGCTTCAATACGAAATTTTTATGAACCACGAACGTCTACACTTCGTTTTTTTTCCGGAGGCAACGAAACTGCAGTGCACTTCAGCCTGTTTAACGAGGGTGTGAAATATCTAGGATTAGTAGTAGTAAAAGATACTGGATCTTTCGAGATCAATAGTCCTTTTCCCCACAGTTGTCTCCGTGACTCGTATCTCTACTTATCTACCGGAAGGTCTCAAATCTATAGAGAATTATACGAGTTCTGTTAGTCTCTATCGGTGCACCAGTAATCTAAAGCTGAAAAATATAGTACCTAGCTCATCTCATAAGAAACGAAAAATGAAAAGAGATGAAGGCATGAAAAAGATTGAATAGCCCAAAATTTCCCTTCCGCGTCCCCCAGTTGGGGGCTAATACGAGTCTTATAAGATAGGTGGCTTATTAACATCCGTAGCCCAGCTCACGGAACAAATGGGAAAATATATGGGACAAGCTAACATTATCGGAAAAAGTGCGGCCAGACGCAACATCCCCTGGGGAAAAGGCATCCGGGAAAACCATTGGAGTAATAAAGCCCATACATATTTTAGCGAGGACAGGGTCCGTCAGCATGTCCTGCTGAGGTGTCAGAACGGTCTATATGGTGGGTGTCCAGCAAGGTGGTTCGACCTGGTTGTTACGAACGGTTTAGTTGGTCCTTATAGAGTTAAAAAGAGCAAAATGTAAATTTCGTTCTTAATAAAAGTTTGGTGAATGGTTTACATGTAATATTACAGCTTAAAAAAGTAGTAGATCGAAGTAGACACTGATACATAACCTCTAAGTCAGTAAAGTGCTTTGAAAGCATAGGAATAACTTTGAGGAAAGTGTCGTCTCTGACGAATGCTGTTCTCCTACTACATATGTGGGAGCACATGCTTCTAACATCTTCGAAAACATTCGCGATGTAGGTACGCAGATATCGGAAGGACATGTTTTGCAGCGTTCACACGACCGTTGAATTTAAAACTCGTGAACAGGCCAGCTGTGTCATGCCATTAAATAGACGTTGCGGAAGATCGGAGAAACATTAATTTTATGTCTCAAAGCAAAAGACGTCCAACTTAAGTGTAGCCGAATAACTTTTTTCGCTTTGTTTCGCAAATAGCCACAACGTTCCAAACAGCGTTAGTTTAACGATGAAAGCAATATTAAACGAATCAAAGGGTTACCAGATAATTCCTCTCAATAACGTGAGCTACATTGGATCTAATTTTTGTGGTTAGTGAATTACAGGGTGGGTTGTACTTAAGCACCATGCAGTTTACCAATCAAACCACAAATGGGAAGCAGTCAGGGCTACCAGAAGTACGACAATGCGTAGTCAACATCTTATGAGCAGCTCAAAATTATCAAGAAATAAACAACATGTTATAATTATGTAGCGCGCTAGCATGTTGAGCGAAATATTTCGTATTTCGTTGTTGAACGAAATATTTAAAGAAGTCTAATAACGGCTCTTAGGTTTTTCGTAACAGACGCCAGCGCAGTGAGACTTGGTTTTTCCTTCTGAACTGATATACGACTATGGTAAGCAGACCCTCAATTTCTAAATGGTCAGCGTTCCTCCCGTCACGTAAAAGGCTATACGGTTGCAAGTGTAAAATATTTTGGTTTGATCATTTTTCCGTAGGCAATATTTTCTGTCCAAATGAAAGCAACAAGATCCCCTGCTTTACTCAGGGGCTTAGTCAAAAATGAGAAAATTGCAAATATTCCTGAACTGGCCCTTGGTTGTAAAAAAAACTTATATATATTGTTTCACTAGAGCATAATTTTATCCACTGAGGGATAAAGCAAATGACACTGATAAAATTTTACCTGATGAACCGATAACGGAATGAGAATCCGGGCCTAACGACTGGCACGAAGCCATATTCAGAGGCAAACGAGCCCAGAAGCTATTGTAAAACCCGCGGAGTACAAGCGAGGTGGTATATATATATACATATATATAGTGCTTACCGTATGTAGGTGTCCGTAGATGCGGGCTTTATTCAGGGAAGTTTCTGTCAAAGCAAACTATTTTCTTCCATGCTTTTCTTGTGTTATGAATAACTTTCATGTGCTACCTAGGCATAGTCGGCGGCTTTCTATAAATTATGGTTCACCCCCGCCATCGTTTGCATGCATCATCGACTCCACTGAAGTGAGCCTCCGTGGGTTACAGGCTGGGAGGTCCCGACGTGTTTGCAAAGACGGTTATAGTTTCCTAAGTAATCTATCTCACCGACCTGACTCTCAATGGCTACAGTTTTCCTGTGATCTGGTGCTAAATATTGTGAAGACATCCAGCTTACACAAGTTACGTTAGAGTTAGGCTTGGTCTATATGCTTCGGTTGGACGAGGTACGTAATTAAGAATTGAAAACAGGCTACACGAGAACGTTTAAAAAGTAGGGGAGCTCAGGATATCGTAGCTTAGGTTCTGATCAGGACCACCGGAAATTTGATCGCCAGAACCATCACTAGGGGAGCTCAGGAATAAATAAATCAATGTAAATACAGTGATAATTTTTGACGTGAATTCTTCAACAAAGCTCAGGCTTCACTGATGAGTGTTGGGCTGCTGACAACCGTAGAAATATGGCGATATGTTTACGCAAAAATTCAAACGATTGCATGAGACGATTCATTGAATTTATGGTTAAGACTCGTCAACAGTATTTTGTTCCCGGTATGCAGTGCAAAGTGCCTGAAAATATTTTTGTCTTCTGCTGTTCTACGCCGGCAAAAAGTGAAAAATATTAGCCTAAGCTCGTGTACAGAGTTGGGCGTCCCTTGTGAGGGCTGAGCAATTCTCTAATATAATTTCCAAGCAAGCAGTAAAAGTAAGGACGCGCCATACTACTCAGCGAAATTTTATGATTACTCTATGAAATCAGTTTCATCCAGAGCCTAAAATATTCAGTAAATTCTGAAATTTCGCTTTCGAAGTTCACAGGAGGCTCCCTGCTGCCAGAGGTTGCAGCCTAGTTGCCAGACGTGCGAAGAAAATTTCATTACAAATGGAGCGTTTAGATAAACAACGCTAAAAGATTATTTTTAAGTGAAATTTTTGTGCAAATAAATGAAGAAGATTAATATTAGCTAGAATTTACAGCAGTTGCACTCGTTATATATTTCTTCATTATACTTGCGGTTTGGCAGCTGTTTCCTTTAGTACATTTAAGGGTGGTCAAACTAGCCTTAAACTTACGTGCAAAAATAAAGGATAATCTCTTTTGGCGGGAAAACGAAAAGAGATTCTGCATACGACCGCAGCACACAAAATACATTTTTCGGAAGTTAAAGAAAAATATGTGAGCTAAATATAACTTAGTGGTGTTGCACAAAACGCCCGCGGGATGCACAAAACGCCCGTAACGCTAAATAGAAATTTTTTCCTTAAGCTGCTTCAACGGCCTAATCCTGATGACATCTTAAGTCCACTGAATCTCCAATGCACAAAACAATTTCAGAGGCATTTATTGTCGCTTTAGGCCCTTCTGCGTGCAAACGCTAAAAATCATTCTTAGCCCGATATCGACCAATCACAGCACCTGTAATGCAAGCAGAGTTGGAGCGCGAAAATAGGACGCCGACGACCAGTTCCTTTCTTCCTTTCCTGCTGTGACTAGAGTACATGTCATATTTTCTTGTTTTAGACGCCTTACAACATATTTTAGTTTAAAAACGATGAGATCATCAATAAAAAAATCATTGTAAATGTAGAAACAGTTTTTGCTCTTTAAATTGACTCTTTAGCTATACGCATGCTGCAAGCTGAATGCTTAGTTAGAAAATGGTAATTTTCGGAATGGAGCACCGCATATTCAACGCTGTGTTTACAACGATGCAACAGAAAAATTGTGACGATTAGATGAGAAAACTCATTGAAAAGACAGTTGGGGCTTTTGTTCCCCGCATGCACTACAAAGTATCTGTAGATTTTGTTTTTTCCCTTTCTTCTGTAGCACCGTATGTCGACCGAAACAGCGGTGAAAATATCAGCCTAACTTAAAGTTACGCTACTCTCTCTGTGGAGTTGGGTGTTTCTTTCAAAGAGCTGTGCAATTTTATAATATTCTAAACCAGCAACAAAAGTTAGAACACGCCATACTATTAAGGAATATCAAAAGATTGTGGTGTAAAATCAGTTTCATTCGCACCCCTAAAATGTTTGAGAGTATCCAACAGAAAATTGGATACTACAGCTCCGAAGCTCGTGCGAATTTGCCAGACGTACAAGAAATTTTTCTGAAAGTTGAGGGCTTGGATAAACAAAACTAAAAGAATATCTTTAAGAGATCCTTTTGTAAGAATACTTAGACAATGTAAACCTTATGTAAAATGGACAAAATTTGCACTCGTTATGTTTCCTCGTCGATGTTTTGGTTCAGCAGCTGATCCTTTATTGCATTTAAGAATGGTCCTAGCAACCGTAACTGACTACAAAAATGAAGGGAATTCTCATGAGGCGAAAATCGTTTGTGAATCTGCCCGGAGCTCACAAAATGCATTATTCTGAAATTAAGGGAAAATTTGCGAGCTAAATATATAATTAGGGAAGTTTCGTGCATCCGGCCCAGGTTATTAATCGACATTGTTAGATCTGGGAAATGAATTAAAATAAACTTTGTAACCCATTTTTTTTTATTGTCACTAAAAAATGAAATTTTCAATCTCGTAAGGCTGTTTTTTGTAGTCTTAGCCTTGTTTCAGCGGCATCGAAAGTATAACCGATGACGATGCCTATCGATCGTATGCCATCGCCGATGGCATGTTTAGTCATTTCATCGAACCATTTCATTTCATCGCTGATTGTTTCATACGATTTCCATCGGACCATCGCTTTCTCCAATGGATTTCTGCGACGTTCCATCGTAACATCGTAATTTTTCCGATGGCGATGGTCTACACACCATCACCATCGTATAATCGGCGATGGCCATCGTGCCATGGCTCTGACAAACTCATTTGCTCGTAGTGTCGAAAACTACGCTTGGCTAAGGACGCTTCAGCTACAAGGCTTTTAGCCTCTGTTCGCACCGACCGTTATATCAGCCGTAAAAGTGGGGATCCTACCGAGCCATTTTCAATGTGGGCTTTGAGATCTCATTAACGAACTGCGCACGCCCGAGATGTCGTTTTGATGAAGCTTCGCTAACTAGCTGCACCTAGCGAGACCTAACATTACCTCGCTTAATGCCAACTATAATCTCAAAGGGGTGAAGGGGGAGGGGCGATGTAAATCCCACATTACTTAAAGAAAGGGGAATTTATTATTAATAACATTTGGGGGATCTTCAATTGAATGTGATCATCAAATTTTTTCTGATTTAACTGTATATCGAAATATAACTGTAGTTTTGCGGGAATATCTTATAATATTGAACAGAATGGTTTTCTTTTCATATTTTTCTGTGCAGCTTTCTAAACGTGCTGCCCTAAGTGGCCCTTTACTTGTTTTTATTTCATTGTAATAGTTCATGTTATTGTATCCTGATAATGATTACAAAGTCTTCAATCTTTTAGCAATAAAGAGATTTATTTGCTTCTTGAACGCACACATAAAGTACGGAGTCATTGTGGACGCAGCCAAAGCATCTAGAAAGTACAAGATCCGTTCCATTGAGCACCTTTCAGATAATGGGAAACCCCGTTGTCCTAGTCATAAGGTCTGCCCAGTTTTGCAGGCCTGACAATTATGCTGGTACAGGAGTAGCGATTGGAAAATTCTTCACAGAAAACTACATTATTATCAACCTAATATTATATGTGAGTACACGACAAAATCGGGAAAATAGCAACAGAATCTATCCCAGTCACTATCTCCTGAGGATGCTTCAGCTCATATCCGACTCCCAGCATGGTTTCTGAAATGTAAGAAGCTTCTTTTCAAACCTACTGGACTTTTACTCAAAAGTTACGTGTATTAAAGATGAAGAAAAAGGTGTAGACCTCGTCTATCTAGACTTCCAAAACGCTTTCGACAAAGTCCCCATCCACGGCTATTGAAAAAATTGGAAGCCCATGGCATCCAGGAGACTATTTACGCTGGATCGGGGCATGATTTACGGGTCGGCAGTAGCAAGTCAAGCTGGACGAAGGTGTCATCGGGGGTTCCACAAGGTAGCGAGCTTGGCCCATTTCTGTTCCCAATTTACATCAACGATCTCAATCCTAACATCCGTAGTAAAATCAGTAAATTTGCGGATGATACAAAGCTATGTCATCCTTCCACGAAAAGAGCCGAGCTCCAACAAGACCTTGACCACCTCATGCAATTGAGCACAACGTGGCAGTTGAGCTTTAATGTCGACAAATGTTCAGTAATGCACATAGGGCTGGCAAACCCTTCAACCCCATTGAAAATGAACGGGACTGTATTGGCTGCTGTCACCCAATAACCCAATAT
>LQNS02278165.1:223832-236519 GCA_001587735.2 Parhyale hawaiensis
GGCTTAGGAAAGGCTAAAGTGTCTAATAAAGGATTGCTAATTCTTAAGTTCAGCGAGTGTGGACCAAAGGGCTTAAGAAGGTTTCACATAACAACTGAATTGACCTTTCATTCACATCTTCATTACATCTGTCAAACTTTTCTTGAACACTGTAGTCTACGACCAACTGTTTACAGATCAATGATTTTTAACCAATTTTATCAAGCGTGATGTAGGAGCTTAAAATGGCTATAATGCTACTCTACCAATTTATTTTATCGAAGCTGAGAGAGTTTAAGATACGACCTAACTATTATCACATTGCTGGTAAGCGCTTACACTGCAGTCTTATTGTGACTGTAACCGAATTTGGGGCGCCACGCTGAAGCTAAATACTGGGGCGGTCCTGTTTTTTTTTTTTTGCCAGTGAGTGTTATGTGCCTGTGTGTGCTGTCGCAGTATCAGCAGCAGATTGCCTGTGTATCACCATGGCTAGCGAGCATTGCAGCATGTAAAGATGAATCAAATTCAGTGCCTCTGCCAATTTTCATGGAGTTTAGGCCAATGAACTAAAATCAGTAATTTACGGAAATTTTGATAGTTGGTATTATTAAAGTCAGAAATTTAGGTCTCTATATCCACAACAAAGAGGATACAAAGAAAGAAGTGACATATATAGTACGACGAGTGACACGGAAAACCCATGCACCAGCGTGTTCCGCACAGGATCAACGTGCATGGGAACAACACGTGGGGAAAGAACAAGAAGAACAGATGAAAGCAAGATCAGCAGCAGTATAAAATTGGAAGAAAAAGTAGGCAACAAAAATAGACGTCCCGATAACCTAGTTAATGGCTAAGGCCGTAATCACACGTCCTCCATCGTAACGCGTTGAGTCAAAATGATGCATGTGGCGCGTTGATTTGATAGAAGCAGCTGCAGAAAACGTGGGAGACTAAAGGATGAAGCATGTCCTTTTTTTGAGCACCATGTGTCATTCAAGTTCAGTAAACAGAACTTATGAAACTTTATTACTATGAAACTTTATTACGGCCTAGCGCTAACTTTATTACGGCCTAGCGCTAACTTTATTACGGCCTAACGCTAACTTTATTACGGTCTAGTGCTAACTTTATTACGGCCTAGCGCTGACTTTGTTACGTCCTAGTTTTAATCTTATTACGGCCTAGCGCTAACTTTATTACGGCCTATAGAGCTAACTTTATTGCGGCATCGTGCTAACTTACGTTTATCCTGGCCTGACGTCAAATTTATATTGTACAAGATCAATTAGGAATGACTTAGTCACTTCAATAGACTTCAAATTCCTTCATTACACCATTTTGCCATAAATTGATAAACTCCTAGAGTATAGTTAATTAATCTGTTGCCTGCGTAATAATTTATTATATTATACCATCAGCAATTGACTTTTCAACTGGTTTAAGTGAAGTACAGATTTTTGTTAGTTATTTTCATACTCAAATCCAACGAGTTAATTCAAATAACTGTAGATATTGCTGCTAGCAAGCAATCTTGTTGAACATGTTTTTAGTGTGTGCAACTCAGGCTTTTTTGTACGCCACTAACATAACTTTGTTCCATTCGAACGGAGGGCCTCGGGGCAGAGCCCACCCAAAGTATTTATCCTTGGATTCAGATCCGGGAAAAGCTCCTCGTAGGGATAACATTACGCGTTGCGCCTAGGGAGATTGTCGAGGAGAGATTTGAGCTGAGCCTAGAAGTTCGTGAAGTTCATTATTCACAATAAATTGGTTTAATCTTTCCAGTCCTTACATAGTAGAACTTTGTTAAATAAACTTTAAATATATTGTGCAACGAATTCAAGTCAAAAACTTGAAGCAACTTCATTTAGGCTAATTTCTCTAATTAATTCTTAAATTCCGATATGTGATTCCCGTATCATTTGTTCGAATATTAGTACTAATTTGTGGGGGAGATCTGCGGTCTTCGGGTGTAGGAGCGGGCTGGTCTGGTGTCCGGCGGCTGCTCTACAGTCCCCTGGAGTAGTGGAGTCGGGACGGTTACCTCCATGGCTGAACAACGGTCCCCTCCATGTCACCGGGAGTCGGAGGACGCTTAAAACTTTGAATTTAATTAACGGTTTACTTTTATTTGCATTTAAATTCCTCGTGCAGCAAGCTATGGGTCTGGGGATTCCATGTCTGGTTCGAGGCCGTATTGGCAACATTGCGCAGTACAAGTTGAAATCTCCCTATTCTCCACAACGTTCAAAACTTTGAATACTGACACCTATCATTATTCCAAATTACCTGACTGTTGATATTAATTCAATAACTCCCTGCACTCAGTTGTGTTTAAGGACACAAGAACATATTCGAATATTCGCTTGAGAGCACACGTTTATTTAACAATAGAGAGTAGCCACTAATGTAGCGGTATGTTCGTTTCGCCATATTGTTTTCGCTATAACGTATATACACACCAGGCATTTAGTTAAAAAAACGAAATAATTGTTGCTACGATCCTGAAAATTCTCAAGTCGCCATAGATTTGCTCGCTTCAGCTGAGTGAAGTAAAGCTAAGCCCGATAGATTTGACTTCTCTGGACTTTCGGACAGAGTCATCATTGCGACTCCGATTATACACGTGAGGTGTAGTGAATAACGTCACCTGGACCTTATCCGAAGGATTTTTACTGTAATTATATGACTGATTCTAGGACATGGCACCACTGCATACGGCACGTATATTCTACAAGGTAGTTCAGACACGGCGAGGTATCACTTTCTAATTCCGGAAACCCCGCCGGACGCAAGAGGCTTTCACGCATTTATCGGACGGACTTTTTACCACCTGGCAATTTTTCTCACGATACTCGAGGATATGAAAACTGCGGTCATGCCTTGGCTGATCTCATTTCACCTCAGTGGAGCACCATGAGGACTCTGATTCTGTGTCTCCTGGCTTCTTCGGCCCTTGGTGAGCTTTGTTAGCTCATGAATATTTTTTAAACAGTCTTGTTCAAGACGGGCTGCCCTTATTATTTTTATTTATATATATATTTATTTATTTATTTATCTATTTATTTATTTATTTATTTACAAGTGTTACTTATGTTCAGGCACCACGAGTGGTAAACTACCTGTTCAAACTTCACTCTGAAGAGAACTTCACTAAATTTTGATAGACTTTTGGTCATTATTTTTGCAGAATTTTCCTGGACAAATTCAGTTTCACCCAATCCAATGAAAGCGGGAAATTAAGAACCATTTCTTACAGAAACTTACGGATCCACCATAAAATAAGTTTTAAAAGTCTTCCTAAAGCAAGGAACAGCCTGAAATATTTTTTTCTTTTACATTTTTTTTGCCATTGTTTTTTCTGCGACAATACTGATATAATTCTAGCTGAGTACAAAGTAACTGTGATTTTGGCATCAATTATACGATACGATGAGGCATTATAAAAAATAGTCTATTAATTGACTATTGAATATCCACGAGGCTCGACGGCAAACAAACCACAGCTAGAAGGCGTGAGAGGCAGAATGTTTAGTTCATCTTCTATTACACGCTCCGAAATACTTAAGAGTATTACAGCTGGGGTTTATGAATTTCCATTTGATAACATTTTTCAGTTTATTTTGCAATTATTATTATTATTATTGACCATTTTCTTCTGCAAATAAGTGAAAAATTAGCGAAGTATTATGATTATCATATCGGAATCGTTCTCTCTTCTCCGAATACTAGGTAAACAATTCTTTTTTGACACATACACAGTGATACTTACCTCGCTCTTGCACAGTGCATTATAACCTAAACGTCTCTAGACTTATTAACGCAATATTCGGAGTGAATACTAATGCAGGGCCATCTATGTAGTCGCTTGCCCAGTTTGTTGCCAGAATGTACCGTAAGGAGGTTTAATCTAAGTAATTATGAAACTCCGATAAACTTGCGTGCTTAGCTTACATGTTTGCATGTATGTGACCATGTACAGAATTCTTCGCTATAAGATCAAGAGAATTTCAAGACTTGAAGGTGTAATGAGACTATACCAATTGGAGTATCAATGAGGGATATGCCTGTGTTTGGTGCTGTTTTACAGAGGTTTTCTGAAGCAGCTTTCTGAAGCACTCAGTTCTCTTAGTCACTCAAGGTAAGTAAGTATAAGAGACACAGGCGGGTGGCCTGCACCATCACATCAGCCACTTACTCAGGCTGCCAAGTTAGCGAAAACTCAAAACCTACTGCCAAGACATTATCTTTCAGACGTCAGGATGAGACGGATACGTAAGGAGCGTCATAACTTGGATAACGATTGCTATATACATCGAACGCACACAAAGATCGAAATACTTAACTTTGAGTGGCAGTAATGACAGTTGAAAAGCAGTATCAGTTTACTTTATGTAAAGCTTTATAAAAAGAATATCAACATGTATCTACATTTCGACAGTACGTTTATTTGAAAATATATATATATCTATATTTTGGTATATAAAAATATGGCTTAACCTACTCTAGGTCCACGAATCGAGCAGAAGAAAATGGAATATTTTGTTTTTAGTGACCCAGCAGGCCACGTACAGTCTACTGTAGTAGTCTATTAAACATCTATGATGGAAAAGTTGCATGTCTTTTCAACGAACTTTGAAACTCGGTAGCATAGATCCGGTAGCACGTAAGACGAGCGAGCTACATGTACAGACTTGCATTTCGTTGTCTGCATGAAAGGCTAGTGAGTGGCCTTGTCATTAAAATGACAGAAAGGCTGAATCTCGGAATAACTGATTTAAACACCAATTTTCATACGGAAATTGACGGCATAGAATGGGAAGTATGACCGCATAGACAAGTAACCTCATCGTACTTTCAGCCTGCGCAAGCTCGAATAAAGTTTTTCGGAGAATCGAAACAGGGCATGCCTCTGTATAATTTTTTATACGATTTTATGGCCACTGAGTGTTTGTTATTCGTCTGTTAGTTATTTGTTCAATCCGATCTTCATTGTAACTAGTATAATGGTGTGCTCTTAGGGGTAGTTTATTTTATTTCTGCTCTCTCAACGACATCAAGCTCCGGAATTTTATTTATCCTTTTTGATACTAATTTTTTGTGGTTTTCACGAATTTAACCTTCACGCGTTTCACTTGATCCACTTATTACAATTTTTAAGCAACGGAGCTTTATTTCTAGCATAGCAACGGATGACCATCTGTTTTAGTCACCTGCAAGCAGAGCGACGAGAGGTAATAGTGTTTTCGTTGAAGATTTAAGTACATACAGTATATGTATACATATAAATAAATAAATAAAGAGATAATATACGCAGCGGTCTTTATACTATTGAATGCAGAAGCTCTAACGGGAGTTGATTGCAAAGCCACCGAAGCAGGCATCTCTGATTCCCTCTTCTGCTCATGGAATTCTGTGTCGTATTTAGTTATGCAGGGTTCAACTTTCGAGTTAACCAACCAATGATGTCCTGCAACCAGGTGATGAATTAACCATTTGATGACTTTACCATTGAAAGAATTTCTTGCTAATTGAAATTACCATTCGGTAAATTTGCCATTCAATGAAATTACAATTCAATAAATCTACCAAGCGATGAACTTATGGTTTGATGAACAAAGCGACTTCTAGGATTGTCTGGTATTTAATTTAAATATTACTCTAATATTTAATTTAAATATTACTCTAATATATAATTTAAATATTACTATAAATATTAAAGAACAGTTGTTCTATAAAATGCAACAACTGAATTAGTAAACTAACAAAGGTTTTTTTTCGCAGCGGCTCCTTCCAAGATCCCCAACTTCAGGAGGGGTCACCAGAAGATCATTGGTGGCACCGAGGTGGCACCCGGCGAGATCCCCTACCAGCTCCACTTCCAGGAAGACTTATTCGGGATTATAATAATTTTCTGCGGCGCTTCCATCTACAGCCCCACAACGATGATCACGTCTGCTCACTGTGTTCATGCCAATGATGATCCGAAGAATATTCAGGTAGTATTCTCAAGTAGTATTCTCCATTCGATAACAATGCATGTCAAACCCACCATATCTATGGTGATAACCACACCATGACGATGACGACGGCAATCCAGAATAGCGTTCGGCAATTTTAATATCTACAAAGCTGAATTTCTGTAGCAGTTAATTTAATTTGTCTTTCAAAAGGCAAATCTAATCAGGCACCTGTTCAGATTTACCTCTTAATTAGCAAATATAATCTCATAACCGCTGTAGATTAAATCAGATTTTTCCTGTTGCCAGTCTACAATCAACGGGTCCAAAGACATCATGAATAAGAACTGATTTAATATAAAAACACGACATGCTTCTGTAATATATACTACATCTACAACGTTAGATGAATAAAAACAAATTATTCGGAGTCCACAGCATGGCGAATCCGATTACCCTGGATGGATGCTACTGAGTTTACACTTTGAAAGTCGCGTTTCGCCTCCCTGTCAGGTTAATGAATTCTTGCGTTACTCGAATTTCGCCGTCATCGTTTTGAGCGCCCACTCTTCACAACACCGGGACACCAAAGTTCAACTTACTGAATTAAAGTCCGGTGAAGCGACGCGAAAGCAAATCTGTACCGGCAACACAGCCCTACCTGTGTGTTTCGTCCAAGAGCAGCGTCTGTTCGCGCCTCAGTGCCTGTGAGAGTGTAGTCTAAAATGAAGGTAAAGTCAACAACCACCTCAGGGAAATCAGCATGCACTGGTTCGCGATGCAAATAGACGCTCGCCCTGCATTAGCACAGTGGTTCCCTATAACTGATCAGTGTAGACCCCTGCAAAGAGAGAAGTGCATCGTCATAGACCCCAAGTGTTCTAGTTCTAAAACCTCGGTAACCAACGATAAAGAAAAATCACTGTCTTATCAATATTAACTATGGAGCACTCTGAGATCGCATATCTCCGCTAAGCAAGGCACCCCGGGCGAAAAATTCAAATCGATTCTAAGACCATGATTGTCTTTGTATCAACTCCAAAATCTAATCATTTGTGGCTCCTGCTGGTTATTAACAGTTAGAGTAATTTTCTCGAACATCCATCCTTAACTTTTTCAGTTATTGTGCTAGCAAACATAAAAACAACCGTGGGAACAAACGAATGAACAAACAGATCATCACAAAAATTTGCTCATATACTCTTCGTAATATACTTAACAACTCACGTAAATTTCATGTAAATCTGTCCATAAATTTTTGAGTTGTCTTGGCGACAGCCAAACAGAAAAACAATCAGACAGACAAACCCGATAAAAACTTAACCTCCTTAGCGGAGGTAATTAACTGCGTAACCCTAAATACAGAGTTGTGAAATCCACGGAATAATGAAGAATACTAAAAAAACTAAGTGGTAATATATAATACGAACTGAAATTCCCTAATTTGGGGTAGTTATACAACAATATTTTAGATTTTAAGGTTATTTAATAAGCATTAATACATTACGTACTGCTACCAGTCAGTAGTTCAAATTGCGCCAGATTTTTAATAAAAAGTAATGAATATTTTTTAAAGGCTGCAATATCATATGTAAAAAAACTTTACTTAGTTAAGAATCACGAAACTAGAGAGATTTAGTTTAGGTCAAGTTAGTATTACTCTTATACTAAAATAAAACACTGCTTTTGAAGAAAATATGCATTATTTTATGCGGAACTTAGTAGACTTTTTACTACATATGCGTAAAACCTTATAAATAACGCATATTGATTTTCTTAAATTCTACTTTAACACTGGACGCATAAGTTTTTGTTCCAGAATTTATGTTCAGCTTTGAAATACAAAATGGGGACAAAGAAATAGAGGTTTTCTTTAAATAGACTCTTTAGGAGGTCTGTGGTAGACCCCCTGGGGGTCTATGGGGGTCTATAGACCCCTTGTTGGGAGCACTGCCTTAGCTAAATGAGCGGCTATTGTTGATAGTGAAATTTCCTAGTTGAGTCATAAGAGCGGGAAGCGGGAAGGTTCATACTGTATGATGAGTGCGAGCCCCTGCCCGTCTAGATTTCTGGGTTGGTCATCATCCTCGAAGACGAGTGTGAATAACGGCAATGATGACGCCGCAATCCGCGTTACGCAACAGTTCCTTAACCTAACAGCGAGTCAATGCGGCGTTCAGCGTGGAAACACAACGCCCTAGCTGCTGTAGAGTGTCAAAGGATTTGCTATGTTGTGGACACGAGTTTTTTTTTATTCATCTATCGTTGTTGATGCGATATAAATTACAGAAGAATGATGAAGCAGTTTGCATATGAAAGTAGTTCCAATTCGTGACGTCTTTGGACCCATTCTTGTAAACTGGCAACAGGAAATCTGATTAAATTTGGCTCAGCCACGCTATGACGCATGGGCTGGTATCGTCAGAACACGACGAAGAAACTTTGACAATGCGTCGAAGCCCCGCACCATTGATAGGAGTATGAAGTCAAACTCAGAGCAGTAACCCTGGCGAGAAAAAAAATGTAAAAAAAAAATGAATAACTGTGGCTTGAAATACATCACAATTTATACTTAAACTCCATTTAAAATCGACAGCGATATGTTACATAAACTGCAGAGATATACCGTTTTTATTATTCTTGCAGATTGTTGCCGGCGAACACAATCTAATGCGCGATGACGGTACAGAGCAGAGAAGAGACGTCAAGCGCATCGTCCTGCACGAAGAGTATGATAATAAAACGATGCAGAACGATATTGCCCTCCTGTTTGTGGATCCTCCCCTTGAGTTTAACGACTACGTCAGTGCTGTCAAGCTGCCGGCACCGATGCAGGAGTTCTCTGGTGACGCCGTCGTTTCTGGTTGGGGAGCTGTTAACTCTGCAGGGGATGTTAGTGCTGCACTTCAAAAGGTGACAGTCCCCATCGTGAGCGATGTTGACTGCCGAAAGGACTACGGAGATAGTAAGGAAATCTACGACTCTATGATCTGTGCTGGTGAAGAAGGCAAGGATTCTTGCGCTGGAGACATTGGTGGACCCATGACCTGCCAAGGCTACCTCTGCGGTATTGGGTCCTGGGGACATGGTTGTGGCAGAGCAGGATACCCTGAAGTGTACACCCAAGTGTCCTACTTTGTAGACTGGATCAAAGCCCATGCAATCTGAGAACACACAGTTCTATTAAAATGACTCACTAAACTTACGTATATCGCAGACACAATGAATAATTTTTAACAAAATGGAAGTCATTGAGCTACGAGTATCAATATCTCTTAGCACAGATGGAGTCCACATCAGCCAGCAGTCCATTGTTTGTTTCAAGAGCTGGTTGGCTGGAATGGCTGACATACATGCGGCTTCTGAGTTAGAACTGATGTTTAGAAATTTACTGTAAAGTCGACATATCTTTTCAGCCTGTTTGAGCTAGCATAAGTGGCTGATGTGGCGTGGGTCCTTGAAGTGTGTGGCATTAAATACGAGGGGAATTTAAAAAGTTCGTGGAATTGCTGATAATATTTAACATAAATTAGTAGATTTCATGCGTACGTGCAAATGTGTTGCTCTGCCAAGTGTGGTCCTCTTCTCCGCTGATTCATTCCACCAACTTTGACGTAAGTTGCTGCACTTGAATAGACAAATGAGCAATAACTCATTTGAGCATCACCATGAAGCGTTTGGTATCGAAGTCGCTGGAAGTTCGTAACTATTAAATTTTTCTGCGCCTTGCTGTCTGTGGGGTGAGTGGTAATTGCGTTGCGTTCATATGAATAAGAAACAAATCTTAGGCCTTTGTTTTGACAGCGGATTTGAGACAAATAATTCTTAGTACATTGATATAAACAAAAATGAGGACCTCCATTGCATCGTTGAAAACAATTGTTATGACCTGACTTGGGCCATGTATAGCGGTCGGATGCCAGCTACCATATCAGACAGCACTTGACGTCGTTGGAAACGTAATGACGCTGCGAGAAAAATTTTTCGGAAACTTTTTGAATTCTCCTCGTAATTTTGCTCACTCGGAGGACTGAACTCATACATCAGAAAGCCACCACGAGCCTTTTTGGATCCACTTTAGGGTCGTCACGTTGCCTCCATTAATATTCACGCAGATACTGGGCCTTAGAAATCTCTATCTTTTTTTTTTAATATAAAATGCAGTGCACGTCTCACATGTCGCACTGTTTACTGTCAAAAGTGTTTTGCTTAATTTTCAAACTACTTGAAGCTTAAAATCATTCTAGCATCTACAATAATATCGCTAAAATAGTTATAAAGCCAAGGTTCATAATTTAACTTTTTTAATGTGCCTTATAAAAGCTATATAGATAAAAATACTAGACTACCCTGCTGGTGAAAAATACAGGAGAGATTTTGCATTGGCCTGCCTTCAGTGTTAATGGATCCGGCAACACTCTGTTCGGGCTGCAAAGAATTTTCGGAAACTGCTCCAGGTATATATTGTTGTCAGTAAATACCGCTCCATTTCTGACGTACTGAAGATACTATCCTGCTTACATGTTCAGTCTCAACAATAAATTTTTACGGACTCGAATGTCTTCACTTCGTCCTTTCTTCGAAAGTAAATTGACTCCTGTGCGTCTCAGCCGGTTTGGTGAGTGCCAAAAGTGTCTAGTAGACGTTGTAGTAAATATTGTATATAGAACTTTGGAGATCAATGTTTTTTTTTTTCACGGCACAAGTCTGTGTGACTTATATCATGGTTTATCTGCCGGAAGGCCATAAATTTAAAGTGAACTCAAACGAGTTCTGCTAGTCTCAAGGCGGGTTAGTGAGTGAACCACTACTGACAAAACATAAGACGTAACGCATCTCTGTGGCAAAATATGAAGACAGTTGAAAACAGAAAATAGAACGACACGTGCGGAGGTTCCCTTCCGAGGCCCCCACATGGAAGTAGATAGGAGTCTCCAAGAGATGGATTGCCTATCACCAACGGTAGCCCAGCTCACGGAATAAGTGGGAAAGTATAGGGGATAAACTGACCTAAGTGCGACCTGACGCAACATCCCCTGCGGAGAAAGCACCCGGGACAGCCCCTGGTTGAGTAAGGCCCCTTCATGTGCGGGCAATGATAGGCACTCCAGAATGTCCCGCTGAGGAGTCACAATTGTCTCTGGTGGCTGTCCAGCCAGGTGGCTCGTCCTGGCTGTTACTGACGTTTCAGCTGGTCCTAATCACAGTTCACTTACCGTAAAGTTATGTCAGATCGGAGTGTATGCGCTACGCCCTTGAATTCTTCTGAATTGTGACGTAAAATTACGTCACGCTACTGTGGAAACACCAAAGATTCCTTGCTGTAACAGTAGCGTGACGCAATAATTGTGTCGTCACGATTCTAAAAATTCAAGAATATACGTAATTGGTTCATATGTATAATTTCCACTTAGCAAGGTGGATTGAAGTAGCCACTGATACATAACCTCTGAGTCAAAAAAGTACACTGCAGGTACACTAACTACTTCTAAATCAGATGGCTCCTGACTATGCACCTGCTATTTAGAACTGATATTTAAAAAGTTTCAACAAAAGCAGTTACCTTACACCCAATAATGTAACAAATGCAACATAAGAATAAACTTACCCTCGGCTAACCTTACTCTATATAGTCGTCTAAATTTCTAAAATAATATAAAAAGGTTCGGTGAAAGATATGCCAAGAAAGTCAATTCTTGTACTGCGCAAATTGGCCATTTATGACCATTAATTTTATGAACAACTTGTAAATTTACCTATTTAGAATCCGTCCACTAAAACACGCACCGAACGCAGCACACACGCTCAGCAATGCACGTACACAGAATAGTCGCAAACGTACACAGCCAAGGCCATCTGAACACAGTGTCTAGGATGCCTTGTCATGGCGCGCGGCGAGTTTGGAGCCTGTGCGTCCGGGCCTCTTTCAGGAAAGTTTCTGTCCGGAGTAAATGGTCCCCTTCTCGGCATTTCTTCGGCTCAGAATTACTTTCATGGGTTACCTAGACATACTAGGCAGGGTTTCTATACATTTGGTTCACCCCCGCCTTCGTTTGTGTGATACATCGACTCCACTGAAGTGAGATTAGCTGTGTAGAGGGTTGGGACGTGGCTTACAACGGCGGCAGTTCTGATGATTGTTTAGGGGCTAAATATTATAGAGACGTCCAAATTAGACAGAGTACGTTAACGTTAGGCGAGATATGTCACGGTTGGACGAGGTACGTTAGGGTAAAAAAAGTAAGATCTGATGACCAGATTAGACAGGATCTGCGCAAGAAAAAAAAGGCAAGGACTCCTGCTAGGGAGACTCTGGTGGACCCATGACCTGCCAAGGCTACTTGTGAGTAGGTCGCTGTACCTTCACGAGATTCCCTGGAGTCTTCACCGAAGGATTATGCTTTGTGGACTGGATCCAGACCAATGCAGTTCAACAGCAGATGATACAGAGGCTTTCGAACATAACGTAAATCAGCAACAACTCAAAAATTTCGCTAACGATATATCTTTTCTTTTCAAATTTTACGATTTATTTTTTGGTTTGATGGTGAGATCTGCCACAGGAAAAAATTCTAGTGAAACGAAAACTTTAAAACCAGTTATGGCAAAAAATGTGATACTGAAGGGAGTAGACACGAGAGTGAAGTTTTATATTTATTAACTGAATGAAATTGCAAATGAAAACTGAATATTTTGAGCGTGGTGGTGTCCTGACGGTGAGCGCTGAGCCGCATGGGTGAAG
>LQNS02278165.1:237941-252979 GCA_001587735.2 Parhyale hawaiensis
GGATCCAAGCTTGGCTCCGCCCCATGCGGTAGGGATGGGAAGAAAGGGCCGCTACCGACAAACCCAACATGTCGGGTCATTTGTCAGCAACGGCACAACAGTAAAAATGAAATTAGCCAAATTGTGACATTTTCTACACCAGTTGCCTTTCCATTTCCAATTAGCCAAGAAAGGTCGTAACTAAACCAACAGTTTCATGGCTAATAATCAGCATTCAATTATTTTGATGCTAAAAGTGCTAACCAAAGTCGACAGCTAATAAAAAATTGCACCTAAATTATTCGCATGCTCAGTAAAACTAGTTAATATTTTCAAATTACAGATAATCTGATCTCTTAATCAAGTTAATTTTTAGTATAAACTTACATCCCAAAATAAGATGTTGGCCTTTGATGAGAAGTGGAAGAAAAGAAACTAAAACTACTATCAGAACAAATCCCAATTTTCACTTCCTTTTGCAGTCATTGGTGCCGCAGATAAATTCCTCGCTGTGGCTAGAAGAGCACGGCTGCAGTCAACTATGGCCACAGCAGTGGCGTCAAGGAATTAAGGGTGATATGTTGCAGCCTATTTTTTATAAAAAAATATCTGACTTTCTATGATACATTTTGAAAAAGTACAATTTCTGAATACATAAATGGCTAACGTAGACAGAAAAAGAGTTAAATGCACTACAATTATTGGATTACCGCCTGGAGAATTGTACGGCATTCTGGTAATTATCCACGCCAAGAACTTCTTTCAGCAATTCAGGATGATCGATTTTTCTTTGGTTCCGTCAGTATCCATTGTATTTCGACGGCATATACGTCATAGTGGTTATGGATATAGTGCATTATATGATGGTTGATACCACCCACTCCTGAATAAATTGTGTAATACCAGCTTTGGCAGTTGGCTAACTTATTTAGCTGCAGCGTATAGTCTAAATTAATTGAAAATTTGTACCTTGTTTCCACAGGATTGAACTGCGGTGAACAACAGAAGAGAAACTTCAAGTGCCAATGGATGAACTAAACAGAAGTCAAAGTAGCAGAAACTACGGGTGCGGTCCGATGATCGACGAAAGACCTATTGTCTTCCAAGAGAGGTGGACTGACATGGACCCATTGAATCTACGCATGAGCAGACATCGACCTTTGATATTTCCAAAAATTCAATCGTGTTCCACGAAACAGAGCTTTAAGTGGTTTTAGCACTTGCTAGGGAACTGAAAATGGCAGAGCGAACTGCTCTGTCTGAAGTTCCGGATAAGTCGAGCCTCGAAGTCTTAAATTCGCTTGTCTGTCCAACGCGCTTTGTCTACTTATATGAAAATATACTTTGAAATGGCGAATCTTCTTCTTAATCATTGCAAGAGGCACATTGCAATGAATGAAAATATGATCCTATTTTATGTACACACAATAATATTCATGCACTTTACAATATGTGGATATGCAACATTTCAGTGAGCCATAATGTTTAAATTTTACTTTCAAATTTCATGCGAACAATAAGTTGATATATGGATGATTATTGTTATTAATACCCTATAATAATAGCAGATTGTGAACTCTACACTATATGATTTTATTAAGCGTAAATTTATTTAGCAATAATTCATTTGTAATAATGCCTAATTACTATACTATGAATATAAACTTAGGAAATTCATACTGTGACGTTTAGGCTTTGAAAGTTGACTCTTAAAATTTATTTTATATTTGAATAAAGTTTACTTTTTTTAGGCCAGTGCAATCTTTTCGATATGATGATTTGGTAATTAACCTCTTATATGCGGTTAATAAAAGTCCGTAGGAACATTTGGTGCGTTATATGATTTAGGACGCGTTCTATTGGGTAGTCAAACTGGATCTAATCCAAGCCCACTCAGCTTGACTTGTCCCAAACTTAAGTCAGGCGCGCTAACTTCACCCACCGATTCCAATTTCAGGCCCTGACTTTTAATGGAAGACCTGTGAGACGTGCAAGAATTCAGTATTACTCCGTGCCACAGTTCAACATAACCGTGTTGCTTTTAACACCTGCGAAACATAATTCAAAGAGACGAAACCACAGTTCCTGTTTGAAGTTCCGGATATGTCAAATCTCCAGCGCTTCGCCCAGAGCAATTTTGGAGGACCAAAATAGAGCGTCATTGCTAAGTTTTCTCTTATAGATTCTTTTTGAGCTTGAAGAACACTCATGAAGTTCCTGAGCAGATCAGGGAACAGTTGTTTTTACAGTCGTATATTCTCAACTGCCACTATTTTCCTAATTTTCTTATCTACTCAGTGTTTTAGATCGTTCATTAACACCAGAAAAAAAATGATTGCAGATGTATTAAAACAAAGAATGACTAAGAGCTCAATATCATTAATTTTCAGAACCAAATGTTTGTAATTTCAACACGCGCCTATTGATATTTGTTTTGTGGATCTAAATATTTGTTTTTTGTTATAAAACTACAGAACTATATTGCCTGTCATGAGAGTGCTAAATGGATACTGAAATGAACATAGGACTATCTCTAAGGTTGGAATTGTGCTTCTTTTTTTACTATTACGCTCAAATGAGGTCAAGAGACTGAATAAATTACCAAATCATCATATCGAAAAAATTGCACTGGCCCAAAAAAAGTAAACTTTATTCAAATATTAAATAAATTTCAAGTGATCAACTTTCAAAGCCTAAGCGTACAAAAAGTAAATAAATAAAATAAAAAACTGATAGCAGTTTATATTTAGAGACAGAGATTTGAAGTGAATCGCAAATTCACTCTTCATAACAATTATCGAAAAAACTCACCTGAATGTCAATATATGTGATGCTGAGGTTAAAATAGAACTTGATGCTCTGGCCAGATAAGACCATTGAAACCCTAATTCGAGCGGAGTAGCGTTGCATATGCTTGAACAACTTAGTACGCACGTGTCACAGAAATTTTCTAATAGTATATGCAAACTTTCATAGAAAAACTAGAAAATATTAAATTGGTATGTGCAACATGTTGTCGACCACCAAGATGTATTTCTGAGACGCTTGCGGAGTTGCTTCAAAAATTCAGATACATCTTGCTGACCTTTAATGTGAGTACAGTCTAATTCCAGGAGATTTCATTTACCCTCTCCTAAAATGGGTACAGCAGACCCCAGCTAACAATTTGACGTTGATTCTACGTAGAAATCAGGTGATGAGTTCACAGATCAACGTGCTATTGCACGCGTTAATCTGTGAAATCCAGATAACGTTGTTAGCACGCTGTGACCAGCACATTGTGAGACAACGTTATGAACAGTTCCATAGCTACATGACGTTGTCACTTCAGCTCTAGATAACGTTGTTAGCACGTCGTATCACTATGTGCTAACAACGTATTGGGCACGTCCTTATATTGCATCGCATCATAAAGTGCTAAGGACGTGCTAAACAGCACGTTATATCACAGTGTGATAAGGGACCGCCCAGCATAAAGTGGAAAGGACGTGCCCAGCACGTAGCTAGCACGTTGTGATACGACGTGCTAACGATGTTGTCTGGAGTCCACCGATCAACGTGCATAGCACGTTGAGCCACTGTTCACAACTTTAATTCTACGTGGTGTGTTAGTGGGGACGTATCCAATGAAATAGGTAACTTTTTTTATCAAAAAGCTTTCATACACATTAGCTGAGAGAGAACACCCCCTCTCTATACTTCATGCAAAGAATCAACAGCTCTCGTTATCGTTAGAGTAGATGATTTTTTGTCAACAACGAAAATATTTTAAACCTCCTCTTTGTACAGAATACCTAATTTGTAAAGAATACATCAACAATCCCGATGCAGTTTTGTCTGATCATAAACTCATTGATGCTTCAGTGCAGTAGATATGAAGCGAATGACTCGAAGAATAATGTGCCAATTAACATAAAGTCTTTGTGATTTCAAATGCCTACAAAAAGTGATAAAACCGGGAAGGTTTGACCCCTGAACTACAGTCGGTGAACTTGTACACCCTTCTAAATGCCATTTGAGGTGAAATTAAGAACGAAATCTTTGAAAAATTGTTACGAGATAAGTGCGTGAAGTACTTCCTTCTAATTATGAAAAATTTTTTTAAGAATCTCGGCCGTAAATTCCGCACAGGCTTACTGAAAAAAAGTGTAATATTGATGAAATATCAAAAGTCAATGGATATATTGCGGCGACGAGCTAAGTTACAGCCAAAAATAGAAAAAATTGAACGAAGACTGGTAAAATACCATGATTAAGTGCAACGGGAAAAAGAAGAACAAGCTATCCAGAAGATAAAAGAAAACACTATGTAGTATTTCGTCGCTTATGCGATAATTTATTCGTGACACCAGAAATAGGGCATTTGTTGGGCGAATATGGATCGATGATCGGCGATGATCGAGAGACGAGCAAAAAACTCAGTTATTAATACCAGACAGATTTATTTTTTTAGTAGTAAGACCAGAAACCTCGTAATTCTATTGTTAAAAGCCACATATAAACAACTCGGCAGGCTTTGAAATCACAAAACTAAGCATTGTGAAGTTCAGCAATGAACTTGACAGAAACGGTACTTGAGAAGCAGATGATTTTAGGGCGAAAATTGAACAAATGTGGAAGCTAAATACAGTGCGTTACCTTTTTTTATTATGCAAATACAATTTTTTTACTTATTTTTTAAGATAGGTGTCAAACATTTAAAATGTCAATACTAAGTTAGTGCGCAGGTATGTTGTAACTATATAAAACTTGAGAAAAATAAAACGGATCAATTTCCCAAGTTTTGGCAATATTTACTTATCGCTCGGGGTTCTGCGGTTACCACCGATTATGCAACATCACTATCTAGTCGACATGGGCAAGAAATGCGGTTTAAAAAGCGAAGAAAAGATCAAAGTGACCTCGTTATTGTCTTCTGGTAAGACAACACTCAAAGTTTCCAATGAATTACAGCGTGATCACCGAACAATTAAGGCTTACGTAACTGAAGATAAGGTCAGTCGGAAAACTCCGGATGGAGCCCCTACGAGATAATTGATTGCTCGGGATATGCGACATTTGAAGGTTCCCACAGCTAGAAAACAACTTTCTACAAGTAAGGCGATATTTGAAGACGCTGGAGCCCCAATACTGAGCAGAAAGACAAGATGTGAGGTTCTGCAGAAGCTAGGGAAAGTGAAAAAGGCAATTAAACGACCACTTCTAACAAAAACTCGCTAGGGAAATAGGGTCAAATCGGCTGAGGAGAACATGAAAACGGATTTCTCCATTGTCATATTTACTGATGAATGCAGAGCCACTCTTGATGGTCCAGATGGATGGGCGTCTGGATGGGTCCTCTATGACCGACATCAATAGACACGGCATTAGAGTCAAAAAGGCGGTGGAGGTATTATGTTTTGGGCCGGGATAGTAGGTGACACCCTTATTAGCCCAATTGGAGTGGCATAAGGACTTAAACTGAATACAGAAAGGTACTGCCAGTTTCTTGAAGCCAACTTGATTCCATGGCTTGATGAACAGACTATCGCACGCTGATCCAAATTGGTATTTCAGCACGATAACGCTCCCTCACACCAAGTACGGTACACTGCTAACTGGCTTGCGGATGAAGGATTCAAATCAAAAAGGATTATGACCTGGCCAGCGAATAGCCTCGATTTAAATCCCATTGAGAACCTCTGGGCACTGATCAAAAGGAAGGTCTATGAAGGTGGTCGGCAGTTTTCGAGCAAAGTAAGCCTGTGGAAAACAGCAAAAACAGCAGCAGATTCTATTCCACCATCTGAAATATTAAACCTGACAAAGTCTGTTGATAATCGCCTTATAAAATCATGAAAAATGTAGGTTGCCATGTTCAAAATTAACTTATGTTTACCACTACTGAACACTTATTTCAGTGTTTATTGAGTTGTTTTGGTTAAATACTGCGTCCAGACGAGCACTATCACACTTTACCTCGGAGAAGCACCATGAAGGTTATAATTCTGTTCGTCCTGGCAACTTCTGCCTTCTGTAAGCTTTGCCAGAACTAGTGGATAGCATTGTTTTCAACAATCGTTCTCAAAAGAACCTATTATTATTTTTATTAGTAGGTGTTACTCGGGTTCATTCACCCTGTATGGTAGAGTAACTGTGTGGACTATTTAGAGTGCAAAGAAAAACTCACAAATTTTTGGAAAACGTTTTGGCATCGTTTTTTCCGAAATATTGGAGGGCTAATATGACTAGTGCAGTAACGCATTAGATAGACCCTGAGGCGTTAGTGTACCAGTCACATTTGCCATCCAATTGACGATTCACACACTTTACAGTGCTCGCGAGAGAATGAGCACCAGTTATTTTAGAAACACACTGAAGCACCTTAATATTGTAACTGAAAAGTTTCCCTTTAAAGCAAGGATCAGCTGAAATTTTGACTCAGTATTTTTCCCCATTTTACCTCGACTGTTGCTATCATGGAATTACCGGCACGATTTTTACAGAGATTAAAATGCTGTGATATTGATTGCGCATCATGAAGCTAACAAAACCAGTCGCTTGTAGAAATGTCGCATTAAATCAGAGGCATTTAGAATGAAAAGGCCTAGGAAATTGCTCCAGTCGGCAAGCTTGAGTTCAAAATTAAAATTTATTAAAGCAGTGGCGGATGACGAAGTTTTTCAGTCCTAACGGCTGTACTACATGAGTGTATGAAAATATAAACGAGAAACAAGACCAGACCGAACACAACACAGCATAGACGACAGGTTGAACGTTTTTTTTATTTTTTTTTATTACCTGCCCGGAACACTTAACAGTATTTTAGCTGTGGTGTTTGCGTATCTTTTTGACAACATTCTTTCGTTTATATTTCTGAAGTTAATTATATAATTACCGCTCTCTTCTGCCAAAAACAGAGAGAAGCTCTCAAATTTAAATGTTTATCTTATATCCAAATGTATGATTCCTTTTTTGACATATTAACAGAGAAAATTGTCTCACTCATGTTCAAGGTATTGTAACGTAAACCTCTATTAAATAGTGCATTATAGTCACACACACACACATAGTTAGAAACCAAACAAGATTCTAAAAGTTAGAATTAAAAAATCCAAGTTTACAAGCACTAAAGGAAGTTACGTTCTATACGTCGAAATCTTTCTTGCAAGGTCACGATTTTCAATAATTGATCAGGAAGTTTCGGCCATGCACTTACTTAATATGTCGCCCTGTTGAGGCAGTATGGAGTGAATACCTGTACTAATGCAAGGAACACATCAAGGAGGTTTAATAGAAGGATGGAGCCATGCAGGAGCCTCGTCTGTGCAGCTCAAGTTTCGGGTGTGGATCTCAGGTGTGACTGCTGCCAGTTGCCGTATACATCAATCGCATATTGGTACATCAGTTTCTCTGCTGCTCCCCCGCAAAACTCCTTGCTACCGCGTCACTTCTGCCAATGAGATTCCTGAACGCGTCGCAGCCACCCCCGAAAAGTTGGAACACAAGTTTTCCTAATTTATTATGGCAGCCAGGACTCCCTCCTCCCTTATAAATTAAAGCTCTTTGGGACACACCTGCATTCGCTCGCTCAACTTGATGAAAGAATGAACAAGTCACAAGTTATTTCGATATATATTTGAAATCGGTATCGTAGATACGGTTGCATAAATGACGGGCGAGCTGTACATCCTTCTCTGCACCATGCTGCTCGTGTGACCCCAGCATTAAAGGGCAGAGAGGCTGGACCTGTGCATGACAGATTTAAACCCTAATTTCTGAAGGAATTGCACCATTGGTACCGTAAGGAAGTGCGTATGTAGATATAATGGACAGTATCCCGAGTGCATGGGCAACTTGTCATATCCTAACAAGAGTAACCGCCTCGGTAGCTAATGCTGCCAAACAGCTACTAGGGCAGTCAGAAATTTGGTTAGGAACCGGCTGACTCGATCACATACAACGCTAGAAACTAAAATTTACTCCAGCTAATAATAAGGAAGCTGATGCAAAGTGAATACATTGTAAAGTGGTTTACGAAATAGAATGGTTGACTCTGGCTACAGCATCAGCCTAGATAGCTCCCCTTTGGTTGCATCTCGTATTTATTGTACTTTTGGCATCAGTAAATCGCAATTTTCCATTGTGCTCTATTGCCTTGAAACTAATATTAAATTGTTATTCTATCCCAGTCTTTGAAAGAGAAAACTGAGTACGAAAAAAGAATGGTGTATCAGATACCCCATTGGTTAATATTGTAGGTAGGAGTGTTCAAGAATGCGACCGACTCGAGTATAAAACAGAATGCGATTCCCGTCCCTACAAGTGTTCATACTATAGACAACGCTTACTGAATCCAAGAGTGAATGATTTTTCAGGAAAATACCGGCTAATGCAAAGACGTCATATGTAATTTTGCTTACTTACGTATTTGTTTCTTCCCAATCCTTGGGACAAAATTGCCACAATTACAATTGACCGAAATTAAAATTATGATTACGGCAGGGCATGTAAATCGTATGAAAATTAGCATTTTTTGAAACTACAGCAATCTAACGGCCTAGGGTCTTTAATTCACAGTATATTTATTGAAAGATTCATCGCTTGGCTCCAAGAAACATAAATATAAAGTAGTTACACCACATATGTAAACTTTTAAATAGTTTTAAAGCTATAAGTAGCTTAAGCATCCTGGTCTGGTATTTCACCGTCAACTAACACAAAATTACATTTTTTTCTCTCATAATTCACTATCGAGGTTTTTGCCGTCAAGATTTTTTTGTATCGTTATTTTGTCCACCTCGTTAATCACAGGGTGTTTAATTGCTACTCATTAGCTGATTATATATCCAAACTGACTGTCATAACAACAAATACTGTAGCGCACTTGAAGTGGTGTTCTTATTCATTACTTCCCCTCAGGGGGCATAAGAAGGGCCATAGGCCATCCTATGCTATGGGGCCTGGCAACCCCAGGGGGCCCGTACGTGTAGGTTACTTCAGCTCTTAGCTAGGACTTCAGGACGTCTGTCTTCGTGCCCACTTTGCTTCCTTCCCGATTTCATGCTCCTACTTGCTCATGTTTTCTTCTGTTCTTCCTCTTCTTTCCCGACTTGCTGTTCCCATGCGCGTTGATCCTGTGTGGGAACACCTTCATACATGGGTTCCCTGTTTCTCTTGGCGTACTATACGTCCCTTACTCTTACCTCAGTGATATCGTGCTGTTCGGAAACGGAGGCTTAAACTTCCTGTCTATAACTAACTTATTCATTACTTTGCCCGTTCACCAACTTCAGTGTCCAGAATTTCAATATTTTCACTGCTCAAATTTTTCCGTGTTCTTCACGAATTTAACTGTCACGACTAACTTGTGCCAGTTATTACTTTCATAAGGAACTGATATAGTCGTTAAATATCACGACAATGGTAGACGTAGACTTTTTTCTCGCATGTTTGAAGTTAGTAAGTTATAGTCAGTGGGTCAAGCCTCGGTTTCAGCAAAGAGACGATACCACAGAGGAAGAAAGAAGAGACATACGGTATATTATGTCGATAGACACGTGGAACCCAAGCACAAGGGTGTTTCCACTCAGAAACAACGCGCATAAGAACAGCAAGACGGAAGGGAAGAGGAAGAACAGATGTATGATTAATAGGAGTATGAAATCAGAGGGAAGCGGAGTGGGCACGAAAAAGAGATGCCCTGAAGGCCTAGCTGATGACTAATTAAAGCACCCTAGCTATAGGGTCCCTGGGGGGCGCTGCACCTCATTATATAGGATAGGCGGACCAAAACTATTGTATGCTTGTATTTTATTAGATGAATAAGTAGATCCCAATAGTCGAAGAGCATTACTGTTGTATCGAGCGATGAGCTACTGTGAGTTGAAGGCAACCCACACCCCCCCCCCCCNGCAACCCCCCCCCCCCCCCCCCCCTTTCTCTTCTCATGAAGTTCTGTGTCATATTTAGGTAGGCTTCAACTTTCGTGACAGCCAACTGATGATATATTGGTAGCATACGTTGTTTTAAAGTTTAACAGCTAAGTGTATGCATATTAGCTATTAAATATGTAGGTATATGTGCTGATGCTAGGACCTTCTAGAAATTAAGGTATCTCATAGTTTCCTAGAAATTAGAATTTTCACAGTCGAATAAGAGATACATTTCAAAGTACGTTCATCCAATGCACTTTATAACAAATATGTACCAAGTAAAACGTTAAATATACTACGATCAATAATTTTTTTATTGAAGTAATCAGGGGATAATTTGACCAAAAAATAAATTTACCGTTCGTAAATATACCGGCTCCCAGGCCGTCTACCGTTTCATATCAATATTAGTCAACAGTTGGCCAATAAATTGGAATCATACTAACTGAGTAAATCACCAAACCCATTTCTTTTTCTTTTTTTATTCACAGCGGCTCCTTTCAAAATCCCCAACTTCAGGAGGAGACAGTCGAAGATCATTGGTGGCACCGAGGTGGCCCCCGGCGAGATCCCCTACCAGCTCTACTTCCAGTAAATTACATTCGATTTTGTAATAGTTTTCTGCGGCGCTACCATCTACAGCCCAACCACCATGATCTCGGCTTGTCACAGCGTCCATATGAGTGACTACGACGACCCTGATGGTCTACAGGTAATTTCCTCGGTTCGATAACAATGTATGCCATGTCTACCATATCAGTGACGATAGCCGCATGACAATATTGATTATGGCCTGAGGATTTCCAGATAATTTTCTCTGTTCAATTACAATGCTCGTGCCGCTCCCTGTAACCCTGGCGAAGACCACAACCAGAACTTCAAGCACCTCAAGGATAAGATTCTAAATATATATTTGTTATATGCACGTTTCGCACATATAACATTCCAATGTGTTAGCCTTAACATTCAAATGTATAGATGCATTCTTTGTATCACAAGTTCATGCCTAGCGGATGTAGCCTCCGGCGGCTTTCAGGTCACAGAGCTTCTAAGATAAAGAACTTAAAAGGTTTTATGATACCGTGCAAAATGTGCCGGCATCCCAGCACTGCCTCTGAGTGACATGCGTTCATCTCAATGACGTTCCGCCGGAACCTACATCGGTAAAAGCTGCCTGTCAAAGCCTGTAGCCAGAGTCTCGAAGATATTTGTTATGCTTGTAAACATAAAGTAATTTACCGACGGATTTCCGACTCGAATCCTTCGGAAGCTACCGGTGTTCTAATGAAGCAGGGATTTACAAGTATTTAAGGCGCTTGCACGATTATGCGTCAGCTTAATTCGGGACTTGACATTGCAGTACCAACATTGCTTACGGCATTCTGCTTGTAACACTATTTAGATGTAGACCTTGTATTCTGTTGTCTGCAGTAAAAGCAATAACATCTTGTGCTACTTATTATTGGATCATATAATCTAAGTCTTGTATAATAAGATGTAAATAAACAAGAAGATCTTTACGAGATTCCTTCACTATCCAGCACTGTAGCCTACTAACTATACTCGGCCTTGAAGTTCACTCTCACAACCAAGTACAGTGACGAACTCAACACGAACTCAATTAGAAAGTCACCTCACCAGAATTACAATATATAACAATATTCTATAGTACAGTTTATGAACTTAGTATTACGATGACCGTCTGAAGATATGAGTAAAATATTAATCCAACGATGACTGAGAATGTTTTGTGAGTAAACTTTACGGTCAGTAAAAGCAATAACATCTTGTAAATACAGCATGAAAAAATATTTGTTGCAGTACATTGATATTACCCTTTTAAAATGCAATCAAACAAGGCTAGTGTTGGAACTAGCCTCTTTAACAGTAGATATAAACTTCCCGGTGCAGAAATTTTTCTTTGTGAGTTTCGACACCAAGGTCGTACCCCGGGCCAAAATGCCGTTTAGCTGACGGTATTACCCGGTATTTGTGTCTAATGAAACTTTAGTGAAAGCTGTGTCTCGTGAATTAGTACCATATCTCTACTTCTAGCTAATAGAGCGTACATATTTTTATTGTTCTTGCTCACAGTTGGCTGCAGTGAAGTGGAAGCGAAAATGTATAGGCAACGCTGTTAGCCTCTAAACGTGTGTCTGCGGCCCAAGGATAGTGTCTGTTCGTGGCTCAGTTCCTATGCAAACCTTGTTACTGGGCGGTCGAAACTCACGAGTTTGTGGTCGCAGATCACTCATGTAATAGGGCCTTCAGGCTAACGAAGGAAGTTCAACAGCCTCTCCAGGGAAACTCACAAGCACTGGTTCGTGATGTGAATAGATGTTCGCTACACCTTGAAAGAGTACACGACTGCAGTTGACAACATATTTTTTACGGGTTTCATCAGTGCTTTCGAAGTGGAGTGCAAAATTCAGAAAGGATGACGCTGCAATCCGAGTATCACATGAATTTAAGCATCTAACTAGCATCAATTTAGTACCGAAGGATTTACTATATGCTGTCAGCGGTAGGCTACTGTGAAGACTCTAGTTTCTGTATGGTATTCATTGTAGATGTACCTACTGTAGTATATATTACAAAAGAAGGCCGTTCTTGGCGAACAAAGCAGTTCAAATTCCTAAGGTCTCAAGACCCTTCACTTGTCGTTTGATAAAAGATAAAACCTAATGAAATCTTGCTCAAGTAAATAATTGTGCATCGGCTGGTATTTATCGACCGTAAGTGCATGAAGAAGAAACTCAAGCGTTTCTGTGGAGACGCATGCCATTGCCCAGAGTACGAAGTAAATATCACCGCTGTAACTCCTGATGATATAAAAATAAATATGTAACTAAACATTAGTAGCAGAGATATCAAACAAATTTCAATTTGTATGAATGAGTCCTTTCATATTTGCAGCTAAGTATTGTATGCTATGCAATTACATAGGTGTATTTTTCTTGCACATTGTAGCCGGAGAGCTTAGAAAGTCGACGGGTGATGGAACCGAGCAAACCAAAGACGTTAAACGCATCGTCCTGCACGAAGAGTTCAACCGCAAACGTTCTTAAACGATATTTCCCTCCTGTTTGTTGATTCTTCCCTTGAGTTTAACGACTGCGTCAGTGCTGTCAAGCTGCCGGCACCGATGCAAGAGTTCTCTGGTGACGGCGTCGTTTCTGGTTGGGGACTCACCAGCTATGACGGGCATGTTAGCGATGTTCTTCGGAAAGTTACAGTGCCCATCGTGAGCGATGATGAGTGCCGAAAAGACTGTGAGGAATTGGGAGAGGCACACAAGGTGCATGACTATGATGGGCGCTGGTGAGGAAGGCAAAAATTTAATCTTCTTGCGGTGGAGACTCTGGTGGACCCATGACCTGCCAAGGCTACTTCTGCGGTATTGTGTCCTGGGGACATGGTTGTGCCGAAGCAGATACCCTGGAGTCTACACCCAAGTGTCCTACTTCGTTGACTGGATCGAGGCCCATGCAGTCTGATCGAGATTAAAATGTAACAATAATATGACTCACTAAATCTGTGCAAAACGGTGATCAATGCGGAATTTTGCTTAAAATGGAAGTAATTGCCTAAAATGTGCTTTCATGTAAGCCTTTTAGGGTGGTTGTTTACACAATGTTCTCTGAGCAAACACAGGTTGAGTCCACATCAACCAGCAGTTCACTGTTTGTTGCCTGAGCCGGTTGGATGGAGTAGCCGACGTACTGGCTTCTGAGTTAGTATTGTTTGTCAGCGATGCTACTCACAACATTCACACAAACAACCTAATGCAAGGATGCGGGAATGGCCGTCATTTATTCTATCGTATCTATGTTACCGATTTTAAACATGTATCGAAATGGCACGCTACCTGCACCAAAGAGCTATGCACTCAAAATTGATGAGTCGAGCCAACTCAATCAGAGATGGGTTCTACTTCGCCTTCATAGCTTTTCTGAAGACATTATCTAAATAAAAAATTTGTAAGTAAAATTTGGCGGTTGGATTTAGTTAAGGGACATTATATTTGCTGTAGGGACACCAGTCATTTGATTCTTTTGGTATTTTACTTACCATCTGAAATACGTAGCAGCATGGCGTAAGTCACCCTGTGAGAATGGCGATCGCCAGTATGATGTCATGCGTTCATTTTCAGAGTCATTAGAATCAATGCTAACTGTGGCATCACTGACAATGCGCCAATCAGTTTCAGCTATTTGTCCTCTTGGCATATGGGATCAGAATGAAATCTTTGACTCATTTCGCTTGCAAGTTGCGAGAAGGAAAGTTCATCTCCAAAGGTGATTAGCACAGTTTTTCAGCTCGTAAGATCGGGAGCAGTAGTGAGCTGTTACCTTCCTTGATTAAGGTAGATGACCTTTAAAGTGTTCAGGCTGAACACTCATTGTAAAAATTTCATTATTTGTAAGTACGTCCATTTTGACTATATGAGCAACGAAGGCATAAGCATTCTCAAAAGAATTGTCTTTATCTGGTGTTTCTGATCTTTGTAAGCGATCGGAGAAAGATCTCTTCTGGGTATATTTCACTTAGCAGCTGTGCTGGTAGCAACTTCTGGTGTTACAGGATCTACGTTACAAAGTTCGCAGACAATGCGGTTGTTGTTTGTTAATTGTGCAGCCGGAAGAAACTTTGCCAGAGCTTCAAAACACAGGACCGGTACTTTTTAACGCTAATTTTTTGGCGACGTGATTTGCTAGCGCCACTTTTTTTTTTTTTTTTTTTTTTGCCAAATATTTTGGCGCTGATTGAAATGGAAACAGGATATATGGACTAGATGGAATTATTATATTTGTGACTAATATCTAAAAACTAACATTGAAATAGTCTCACAATATGAAAATGCTCTCGACAACTTTCAGCTGCTAAAAAAGATAACATCAACACTATATTGACTTAAGTTAATTATTTAATGCATCTCGTGATCGTGTGCTAAACCACACAAATATTCTATCGGCTCTTTTTCTAATCTAATGTAACCATTCCTAACTACACCCAGTGTAAGGGGAATCCGCCCTTCTCAAAACCTCTGCTAATTTTCTCCTCCATTCTCCGTCTATGGCATCACCGCTGGCCACCTCTAGGACCGCTATTGGTCGGTTAGTGACGACGTAACTCCTGCTGAGA